>WHVE01000976.1:0-40798 GCA_015178995.1 Trichophaea hybrida
TTTCCGGATTCAGTCCTTGAGGTTGGCTATAAGTAAAACAAATATTTGAGCGAATCAGACACAAATTGGCTGACTTATTTCGGTTTAAAAATGGGATCTTGTTTGACTGTATTGCAATGCTGTTTTCTTGGCAAATCCAAAACGTGGTAACCAAAACAATTTCAGGAAAATTTTTGAACCAACGTAATTTATTGCGAACAGTTATACTACCAGCTCTATTGGCAGCACCAGTACCATTGGCAGTGCCAGTAGTATCAGCAGCCCCTGCAGTATTGGCAGCCTCAGCAGTAGTACTGTAAGGGTAAGTACGGCCCCGTACTCAATAGTATGGTTAGATACGGTTGCATACGAGAATAAGTGATGAAGTATGTTCATTGTAAAGTAAGAAGTAAGATAATCGCTGGAGTGCAATTGCACTCCCGCAAAGTGGCTATATACTGGGCACTTACCTGGCCTCGGCTCACAGCCATCACTCGGCCACCACCATTACATCATCCCCCTCTGTATCTTCAGATCTCCTCGGCTGCTGCATATACGAAAAGAAGAAGGAAAGAAGATCCAAGCTCATATGCCCGAGTACGGCCTCATAAATCCTGCATCCGATCGGTACCACTCAAGGGTGACCATTTGGTTGTTCCGGCGCATGGGAAAACTCCAGCTCCAGTGGTCGGTTGTAAAAACCCATGCCAACGCTATTTGTACCGGCCCAAGATCAAAAAGAAGAGAAGTAAAAAGAAAAGAAGAGAAGAGAAGAGAATCTTCAAATTGAGCCGGAATCCTCCAATCCCAAAATCCTGAATCCAAGCCATTGCTCCTCATAGTGCCGGCTCAGTGGAGCTGATGTTGTCAATGGCCTCCGCCATCGATTGTTCGTATATGATTTCTCTCATTGAACATGTTTCAGAATCTCGAGGGTGGCCACAATGGCTCGTGATGCCTCTCTCAGGCCGATTGGCCTGATTCGTATCAGAATAGTCTCTGCAGCGGTAAATTGAGTTCAATTGGTATACTCATCTGGATTATAGCCGCTGGATGACAGGCCATGCCTCCGAGACCTCGGCCTTTGGTCGCACTCCGACCTTGTTCTTCAACCATGGTTCCGATGGTGGCTGGTTGATTTGTGTTGGCTTCGTCCGGCCCTCGATTGCAGTCATCATATATAGACATGCATTCATACCTGGTCGTTCGAGTTGTGGTATCTAATTCGTAAGAGTGCCATAAGATTATACTCACAAAATAATAAAGTATGATTCCGCTCCTGATGCATCCAGGCGCCGGTCTCCGATTCCCATGCCTACGACTTCCGAATTCGTGGAAGCACCCAATTAATATGCTTCACTCTAAAGTGGCGGATTTGCTAGTTTTTGGCGGATATCGTAACAGCAACGGTTGATTTGAAGGAAACCGTCTCATTGGCCCAAAACCCTGAATCTACTGAAGTAGTGGGTTTCATATGTCGTCGATAGGGCTTGCCCTTAGTCGCGGAGACGTCCAGTGGATCACTGCCGCGACTTCATTGTATTCTTCCAATCAAACAAGTCAAGCTCTTTGCTTCTGAGCATTAATGACGATTTCCGTAGAGTTCGATGAGGTCGTCAGATACTGTTCGGATGGTGGTGTATACGGTCTAGTCCGTTTGGAATTACGTTTGTTCAGTGACCGTCTTGTGCGGGGATTCCAAGTCGATAGCCAGGCCGTATTGCCAACCTTGAAGGTCACAAGTATTGCATTGCACTTTCACTCTTGGGAGTATCCTACTCCGATATCTCACTTGTAAGCACTTCATATAATGGTCATAGATACCAAGTAATTCCAGTGCGCCTGCACCCTTCATGGCTTATGCTCTTGCGCCTATTTCACAGGAAGATTTTTCGTCCAGTTTGGAGTCTTATCTAATCCAATTGCATTCAGCCTTTTCAGTAACGACCGTCAACTATCATTGGGGTTTGTTTGGATGCTCCCGGTGATCCTTTCGGTTGAATCGTTTGACTTCTCATCAATTCTCTTGGCTAGACTCCCAGTGGTGTCTCGACTGGTCATTCGGTTGGCCTCGAGGCAGCCTTCTCGGTGGCCTTCTCGGTGGTCATCCGGTATATATTGATTCATCCGGCAATACTGGTAATAGGTCCTTTGGTGCTATGATTCACTATGTGATAAGGTCAACAAGTATACAAGATTTGTGGGGTTAAGATCTCTCGTGCGGTACCCATCATAGCTCTTCCGATTGGGAACTCCATGTAGTGCCTACGGCAGTTATCTGCCCGGTTCCGTGGTAATCCTTGGTGCTGTAACCATTGACTCCAATTCGTGATCATTGCCTTCCGGTAATAACTATTGACTTCTCATCGTCTCCCAGGTTCACTTGTAGGTCAGATGCACTTCGCAGTGATGGTGCTTCATCCTGCGCTTCCGGTGCGATCATAATCGTTTGCAGTTGAGGTTCTTTCGTTTATTTCCGGTACGGCTATCCCCCCTTTTGAAGATTGGAGCTCTGTTGACGACAATCACTTCATTCCGGTGTGGTATCGGTTCATACGCATCGTCCATTCTGACACTTTCGATTGATATCATTGCTCAGTGCTGATGTATTATCGGATCACAGTCGCGGTCATCACACCTGATTCCATTAATTTGTCATGTATCTGCATATCTGCAGATCTGCACTCGATTGCAAGCTTCATGGCTCATTATCAAAAGTAGAGTTTCTTAAAGAAATGGGTAGAGTTTTCGAACGTAACCTTGCGTATCGCCATCCAGTCAAGTAGACTAATCATCATCCAATTCGGTCATTTATTTTCAGCCATTTGTTTCCAGCCATGCATTCGCGGCTATTTGATTCCAGCCATTTGTTCCTGGCCATTTGATTCAGAATGTGCATTTGTGCACTCGTTTAACCTGCATTTCGTAGGTTCTCCTGAGATTCTGTAAGCTTTATAAGAATATCATTACTGACCTTCATAATAGTTGATCCAAGGTAGACTTCCGCAGGGCTGTTATCCCATCCTGCGCCTTGCAAGCCTTTCCTGAAATCACATATACGCGATCCGAAAGTATGAAAATCAATTTCCCTATCGAAGTCACAATCGAAGATTCGGCCAACCAGGCCACAGGTTTCACCAAATCCCTTATTGATCCGGCCACCCAGGCACAAAATCACTCCATATTCATGATCAATTTCCGCCAGCAGGTATGAAATCATTCCAATTAATGATCTGATAGAAACGAAATCGTTCCAAATTGATGATACAGCCATCCAGGCACCAATCAGTCTATGTATTGACCGGTCTTTCCCGCACAATATGACAAAGTCAATGATTCGGTCATCTCGGCATGAAATAATGCATTTCCTGTGCTTCCGTGTTGCGAGGTTCATCCATCGACATGATTACGTGAGTTTGCCAATCGTGTGCGTCGTAACGTCATTTCTATGAGCTACCTCGTTCGGCTCCTTCTTCTTGTGGTCTATTCGTCTGACTTCCCGCTGCACAATTAGTGCGTGAGTTGTTCTAGATATTTGGTTGCGCAATTGGTGCGTCAATCGTGTCAGCTATATCGGCCCGTATATCTTATACGACGCCGTGCCTGCTCCACTCGGGTTGGCAAAGTTGATATATGCAAAAGATGGAGCGGTAATTGTCGCGGAAACCAGGAGCTGTTGTCATAACGAGATATCTTCAATGGGAACCCCCGCCGTCCAGTACTCCCATCATGACTTGGCGAGCCAGTAGCAGTCATTCAAGCACCGTCAATATGTAACTCTTCTGCCGGAACTACCGCCGCTGCTGCCTGCTCGCCCATCCAGCATCCGGAGGTCCCTTCTGAGGTTTCTCTTATAGATGCTCCCAGCAGCCCATTGCACTGTCCTCTCTGTGGAACGAATGCATGTTTGACCCGATTGCCTGCACCAGCAAGTAAGTCTTGGAATGCAGTTGCTCCAAGACGATGTCCGGAGTCTTATCGCCACACCCCTGCGAAGTTCTGATGGTATCCGCATACAGGGTTTTATCGCGATCTATTCCGATCCAGGGAGGCCTGCTCCCCACTCAGGGTCCAACAGGCTCATACCGGTTGATGGAACAGTGGCTATCGTCACCACACATAACCGTGCTCGTCGCCTGACACTAAATGATGTAACTTTTGCATATATAAAATGGAATAATACACGTTCCTTATAAGGGAAACAGTAAAAGTGAAGAACATTCGAACAAGTAAGAAAAGTCGATTCCCACCCAGAGATACATCGAAAAGAGAGATCCATCCCACCCAGGGCACCAACCAAGGGGACGTCCATTCCGCCAAGGGATACGACCAAGAGGTCCATCCCAACCTATGGAACCAATCAAGAAAACGTCCATTTCCGCCTTGAATATGACCAAGAGGTCCCTCCCAACCTAGGGAACCAACAAAGAAAACGTCCATTTCCACCTAGAATACGACGAAGTGGTCCATCCCAACCTAGGGAACCAACCAAGAAACTGTCTATTTCTGCCTAGAATACGACGAAGAGGTCTATCCCACCCAGGGAACCAACCAAGGAGACGTCCATTGTCTGCTGAAAAATGACGGCTGTGTAGATATGCGAAGCATTGCTCGCTGTGGATTGAGAATCCACTTACTTCCGACTTCGATCTCTGCCATAACGATAATAATCAGCATCATGCAGTCGGTAATCATTGTGGTCTGATGTGGCATCACCGGTTTCCAAACAATGGATGATTGGAAACTCGATTGAGTCTCGCCGAAGGGTAATCAGGATTGTAGTTCCCATGATGCATCGATCAATATGCTGTACGTGTAGGTCGTCGATCGGAGGTGTACTGCCCTTGTGCAATCATTGCGCATAGAAGCACATAGAAGCTGTCATCCAGCTCCAGAAGAACGTAATCGTTAGGTGCACTTCGTCATGCAGTAGTATATGCAATCAACTCGTCGACTGCCCATTGGGTTCGACAATCGATACATTGACATGTGTAAAGGCATCATCAGTTATTGCATCATCGTTTATGGCATCGTCGGTTACGGCATCGCCAGTACTTCGAGTTCCTAAATTTGCGGCTACAAATGGCAGGTGGACTTGCATAGATTGTCTGTATGTGATCTGTCTTGACGTAAGAGGTTTGAGGTTTGAGGTAATCTAGGTAGTATGGCTAACGTGACCGGAAATGTGTTTCTTGGACCAATTGACCTCTGAATCATCTCTGCTACCATCAATCAAATCAATTGGATAGCAAACTTTATCAGACCGCATCGCTCCGGCGACTGCAAGATATATGAGACAGTATTAATTGAAAAGGTAGTCGGTATCGCATCTGACGCGTGTGTATTTGCCAGCATCTGCATGATGCCAATCGTAATCCTCTCTACGAGTACCGTCATGGTCACAGTTGAGATCATGTTCTTTGGCATAGTGATCTTCGGGATTGTGATCTGTCTTGTTCCGGATATTTACATGCACAGAATGGCTTGGGTCCGGTGGTCAATTGCCGGCGCTGGTAGCCTACCACCGACCTACAGAGTTTTCTTACTCTTACAAATGTTAGCGTCATAGAATTCAGCTGTAGATAACTTCTTTGAAAGAATTGAGTGTATAATTGCTTGTTTTTCAAGGTCTTTGAATGCATTTGTAGGTGTAGTGATGCGTCGGAAAGGGGTAAAATCGCGAAATCTTGTGAGCGAAACATATCCGATTTCTAAAAAGCGATTATGGTGTAAGGGCGAGTACGGCCCCGAACTCAATAGTATGGATAGATACGGTTGCACACGAAAATAAGTGATAAAGTATGTACATTGTAAAGTAAGAAGTAAGATAATCACTGGAGTGCAATTGCACTCCCGCGAAGTGGCTATATACTGGGCACTTACCCGGCCTCGGCTCGCAGCCATCACTCGACCACCGCCATTAGAAGTACTTAGTATCGCCAGTTTGCTTGATATGGGCCTTTTGAATAAATTTGCCCAGCTTCAGGATTAAGAACATAAGAACAATTTGAATTATCATAGCTTGAGTAGTCATAATAGCATCAAACATATATTATATATGTATTTCCACCTCTTACAGAAATAATAACTTCTCATTATATCACCAACAACAACACCCATGAAACAGCAATTGCAAATTATAGTAAATAAAGAAGTGGATGAAATGAATATTTTTAATTTTGCAATTGGCAGCAACTTTTTTGATAATTAAATAAATTATCATACTGAAATTCAATTTTGTTATTCAATCTATTTATATTGTCTCTGCTGTCAAAACTAACAATATGATGGTAAATAACATGGAATTTAATTTGTAAAGTGAGTTTTGATAATACATATATAGAATCTTTGAAGGTGGGTATTAGCAATTATTAAAACACAATGTATCGGTAGTGCTAAAAAGTTTGGAATCCAGTAAAAGTGAATGCCATCATATACAATTGGGTACACTGCATGCATACAACCATATACATAACTACCGAACTGAAAGCCAGTATCAATAGAATACAAATAATTTTTATTTGCACAACACTTCAAATATAATGGAGTTGTTATTTTTGATCAATTTTTTCAAAGTTCGAACAGCTCTTATTCACTAGATGGATCTAAATGATATATTTTTACAATCTTTGAAAGTGGGTATTGACATGAATTCAATCATAATTTTTCGGTATTGCAAGTTAGTTTCTGATCGAATTGATATCTATATTATCTATCATAAGTAAATATGCTGTCTGCAGGTAACCATACATAGAGGCTACAGAATTGCAAGTGAGTGTCAACAGAAGATCAATTGTATTTGGTTATATTATATTTTTCATATGATTGAATTGTTGTACTTTATTTAGTTTTTCAAAGTTATAACATCATTTATTGATCAAACAGCTTTTGATAATACATTCATACAATTTCCAAAAGTCAGTCTCAGTAATGATTGAATCATGATTTATCTGTATTACAAAACCTATTCTAATACAATATGAAAGAACAATATTTTTTTTAATTGATTGTACTATATTTATTGAACCTTATACATCGGCTATACTGTTGAAAGTAAATATCAATTGAATATCTATGATTGTTGATTGTATAATACTTCTAGTACGAAGGATTATATATAGTTCATTCATATAGTCAATATTCTGACAGCATTCATGAACAAACCATTGCATAATAATGCATTCATACAATCGTTGGAGGAAGATATCACCAATTGTTAAATTATGATGTATTCATGTTGTAAGATGCATTCTCATCAAATCAAAATGAATTATAGTCTTCGAAATTGATTACACTGCCTGTATGCAACAATATATATAGTCCATAGAACACAAAGTAAGTTCCAATGGAGCATCAAAGATCATTGGTCATACAACACCATTAGTATAGGTAATTCTATTTTATTTGTCTATTTTTTTGAAGTTCCAACTGCATTTATTGATCAATCAGCTCTTGGTGAAATCTTGATTAAATTTTTGAAAGAAAGTATAAGCAAATATTAAATTTGAATTTATCAGAAAGACAAGATTAATCCTAATCACATATTGATGAATACTGTCTTTTACAAGTAAATTTACAACCTGCTCAAAACCATACATATACACTACTCGATTGAAAATGACTGTCATCAGATTATCAACAACTTTCTAAGAAACAGTACAGAATATATATTTCCTTTCACTATTATATCCCCTAGAAATATGTCAACAGTTTTAAAATATGAAATACATAGTTAATGTCTTTTTGAGATTGCCTGTATTTAATCCAATATATGGACACAGTTCATTAAGTAATCAAAAGATGACAATGATAAAATTTGTTATGTACACTGAAAATCAGGGCAGAAAGTGTACAATATCAAGCAACAGTTATATTTGTTCCTTTATAGATTCATATATAGTATTTTCTTTTCACCAAATATAGATAGTATTAGCAACAATGTGGGGTTACCTGCACTCAGCACAGTTTTAAACTGGCCCTGTTATTTGGTTGTGAATCTGGACCCATACTCAACTGGAATGAATTGTATATTCAGGTCTCAAAGCTGAATCCAAACTGGCAAAACAGCAGATTTTAATGGGTTTGGTTACACCTGCCGGGTCATACATCTAGGTTCTAAACATGGATTCTTTGATACTAAGCAAATGGAAAGCATTGCAAATGTACCTATAAAGAAAAATATTTCAATAACAAATGAGATTTCAAATATTTTGCCTAATTTTTCATAACACAGGTAGACTATTGAACAAATGTCAGCATCAATGGAGTGTCAACAATCTACAGTTGCACAACATCTCTAGCACAAGCAATTATGTGTGTTCTACTAGTTTCAATATATTTTTGACTGCCTTGATTGACAAATCAATTTTGACTAATGCATCCAAGTCATCATTGAAACAGAGCTTGAAGGAATAAAATCTTGATTTATCAGTATTGCTAGGTATATTCTTGCTGAATATGCTTGAAAGCCCGCTTTAAAAATAACATATATTCTTTTTGCACAAGGTGCACAAAGATAGCAGAACTAAATATCAGTGTTGACAACATGTCAACAATTTTTGTTTATATAACATCTTTTACATGAGGGGAATGTGGTAAATTGCTAGTGTTATTACAGTTTTGACTGACTTAACTGCCTCATCAGCTCTAAAAATGCAGGTGATGGTAAGCATCAACTTTTTGAGCTGGAGCATACATATGGACTTAACAACAGATTCTATGTATCTAGTGTTAGCAACGGTTCTGGGTTACCCAGCTGCTGTCCGGGTTTGGAACCGGACCGGAGCCGCGGTCCGGGTCTGGAACCGGACTAAACACGAACCAGTTATAATTTCTGGTTCCGAACCCGGAACCAAACCGGTCAACCCATGGGTTTTGCCAGGTTTGGTTAGACCCGCCGGGTCCTACCTCCGGGTTCTAAAACGGGTTCTTGCGTATTTGGCGAATGGAAAGCATTGCACATACGTCTATAAAGGGATGAATTTCATAGCACTGAAACATTTTACACTTTCAGCCTGACTTTTGATTGTATGTGATAAAATATAATATTGTGATATGTTCATTACTTAGGGAACTGTGCTCGTACTCCAAATCAATTACAGGTGATCTCAAAGAGTTATTAACAGCTATTTTGAAATCAAAAACACTCAAAAGATCTTTAAAAAATATGATATTGAAATATATCATAAGTTCTGCACTGTTTCTCAGCGATTTGTTGACACTCCGTTGACTCTCACTTTCGGTCCTGTAGCCTACATGTATGGTTGCGTGAACGTTGTGTATTCAATTATAATGAATGACAATAAGTCTTATTTAATTAGGACATATGTTGCAATACTGATAAATTGCGATTCAATAATTGCTGATACTCACTTTCAGAGGTAGGATGGATGCATCATTACTAACTGATTCATCGATAAAAGCAGTCGAAACTTTGAACATATGAATGAAATATGTAAAATCCGTCGTGCTAAAGGTGTTGTGCGACCAAAAATCGTTGACGCTCTGTTGACGCTCACTTTTGGTCTTACAGTCTACGTGTCTTATTATGCAAAATTGATAAATATGATCATAACGGCAGGCTTTCATGCATATTCAATCAGAATATGCAGTGCAATACAGATTAATTGTGATTTAATATCTCCAAGCTTGGTGGCTCGAGTGTATCAGTAAAAATTGATATGTCGATAAAGGCAGTCAAAATTGCAATTACACTAATGAAGCTCACACCATCTGATGCGCTAGAGATGTTGTGCGACCAAAAATTGTTGACGCTGCATTGACGCTCACTTTTGGTCCTGCAGTCTACCCGTCTTATTGTGCAAAAACAATAGATATGATGGTAACTGCGGGCTTCCATACTTATTCAATTGGAATATGCCGTACGATACGTATGGATTGTGATTGAATTTCTCCAAGCATGGAGCTCGAGTGCATCAGTAAAAATTGATTTGCCGATAAAGGCAGTCAAAACTGCAATTACACTAACGGAGCTCATACCATCTGATGTGCTAGAGATGTTGTGCGACCAAAAATCGTTGACACTCCGTTGACGCTCACTTTTTATCCTGCAGTCTACGCATCTTATTGTGCAAAAACAATAGATATGATGGTAATGGCGGGCTATTATACTTATTCCATAAGAATATGCTGTGCGATACATATTAATCGTGATTTAATATCTCCAAGCTTGGTTGCTCGAGTGCATCAGTAAAAATTGATTTGCCGATAAAGGCAGTTGAAACAGCAATTATATCAATGGAGATTACAATATTTCACACGCTAGAGATGTTGTGTGACCAAAAATCGTTGACGCTGCGTTGACGCTCACTTTTAGTCCTGCAGTCGACATGTCATATTGTGCAAAAATAACAGATACAATTGTAGCGGCGGGCTTTCATGCATATTTAATAACAACATGCCATGCGATACGGATTAATCGTGATTTAATTTCTCCAAGCTCGGTTTCAAAGATTGCTCGAGTGCATCAGTAAAAATCGATTTGTCGATAAAGGCAGTCAAAACTGTAATTAAATTGATACAGTTTACAATATCTCACGCGCTAGAAATGTTGTGCGACCAAAAATCGTTGACGCTCTGTTGACGCTCACCTTCAGTCTTGTAGCCAATTTGTATGGTCGCACACTTACAGCATATTCATGTGTAAAGACTGGCATTCATTCTTTTTTAAGTAGGAGATATTTTGCAATACTGATATATCGTGATTTGAAAATTGCTGATACTCACTCTCAGAGATAGCATGGAAGCATTATTAAAACTCACTTCACAGATTCAATTCCGTTTTGTTCACCCTTATATTGCTCGTTTTGACAGCAGGAACTATATAATAGATTGAATATTGAAATCAATTAAGTATGCCCAATAAACCCACTTGCCTATTCTCTTTCATTGGTAATGCTCTCATTATCACTGTCATTGTCTTTGAAATAATTATTAGAACTTATTCGTGTGAGTGGGGGCAGTGCATACCTGATATATCCTCGATGCTGTCATCAGTACTGGAGCCATCATAATTGGAATCGTCTTCGTCTTCTGAATCTTCAAGTGGGATAAATTCATTCAACAAGCTAAGATGAAGCACTCTTTGAGGACTATGTTGTGCTGCTCGAGCGGCTGATAGTCCAGGGGTTGCAGATACGACTGGTGCTGCCGAGACTGTTGGTACAGTAGTGGTCCCAGGCTTCGTGCCTTTGCGCCTCCAGCGGGTAGCAGGATTTCGAGCAATCTTGTTTTGGCAATGAAGGCAGCCATTCAGGTGATTTTCATAGATCATGGATGGATGCTTTTCAATGACCGCCTTCACACTCTTATCACCTGGCAACTCAACACCCCGTCTCTTTTCTTCTCGAATCTCTGCTCGAGGCTATTTAATCAACTTCTTTGTTCCTTCAATTGCAGCGCGCGATATGCCATGTTTAGCCATATTAACCATGTTGAGCGTGATGCGCATGTCCGCCTGCTCGAGCTGTACATGCCCACCTTGCCTGGCTATTGTTGCAGACATGTTGAAAACCTACTAAAATTCAGTGGCGGTAATAAATATTGAACGATGGCAAAAGCAGTCACTTCAATCATATACTGCTCCGTGGCCTCCTTTAATGCTTTTAACGATGCACGTGTCCACTCCCGAGGTCGTTTGTTGGAAAATTCGTCTGCCAAAACTCCGGAGTTGACAACATCATGGTGCTTAATCTCACGGACTGTTCGGACAAATGCCTTGGTAGACCACGGAGGGTTGCCTTTTCGGCTCTGGTTCAACTGTGCACGTAGTTCGGTATAGATTGCAGCTAATTGTATCTGATCAGTTGACGGTCGTTCATGCAGATTTGATAACCTACATCCTATTGCATGGTTTTCCCTGTTTTTCTTGGCACCAGTTTTGGGTACAATTCTCAACTTTTCGTCCTCATACATATTTCTTGTTGCAATATCGGCTGCAGTACGGTGAGGATTCTGGGTGCGACGTTGGAGAAAAGTACTTGGAATGCATGTATTCGATGTAGAGGCAGGCGTTGGTGCAGATACACTCTCCAATTGACTGCTGGAAGCAGTTGCTTGTGGTTGAGCCATTGCTTGGGAATATGGTAAGTGAAGAGAGAAGAATTCGAGTTTGGAGAAGAGGAAGAACCTGAAGAATATATAAGAATTGATGCAAATTTCAAGTTGAATCTTAGTTTTCAACTGTCAATATACACATTATCGCATTGTTGTATTTCACGATGGACCCTGCTGTGGAACACTGCAGAATCGCAAGGATGTTGGCCTGTTTCAAACCCTGCAAATTGTTGGAATTTAATAATAAATAAAGCTGAACGGCTGGCGATATGAAACCTTTGAGACAACAACCGGTGGTTGTATGTTCGGTATAATAGCCGTTGAAACTGAAGCGATGTCATGTGCAACAGTGTCTGCAGCCAAGTTGAACGGAGGTTGGATTAAGGGTGAGCATTTTTCCAAATTGTTACAGTCATAGAGCCTACCTGTAGGATCATTTTGGTAGTATAACTATAACCACAATGACCCACCTTTCCACCTCTGTCCAACTTCCAACATCTCCTCCACAACCAAAGTTCACATGAACCACACCACAGAGCAACAAATATGGTTCAGACTCCTAAACAAAACTTTTCGGCAGTCCCGGCAGGCAAATACGGTAAGTCATCTATGGGCGCAACAACACGACGACATAAAGCAAACCAAGGCAAGACTGGTGTCAAAGCAGAACGGATCCGAGCACTTCGCGCGTTGCGCAGTCTCCATTCCAAAAAGAGGCATGCAGCTGAGCTCCGACCTGGATCATACTTTGTGAGCAAGGAAGCCAAGGAGAAGTGGATTGAGGAATTTGTGCAGAGTGAAACAGCAGCAGCAAGACAGAGGGTAGCGGAAGCTGAAGCGGCAGTGGAGAGAGAACAGGACTCTATATTGAGAAGAGCAGCGGCTGGTACGATGAAAATGACATTTGAAGAGATGCTGGAAGCAATTGGAGATAGTGTTGATGATGTCGCAACTTCGGATGAGGAAGATGATGAAGATGAGGAAGAGGATGGAGAAGACAATGACGATGCAGAGCTCAGTGATGAAGACGAATCTGATTGAGTAGTTGGTACAATCAACAAAGCGGTACAGGAACGACTCGATACCTTTCAGACAAAGCGGATGAAGCTCGAGGAATTAACTACACCAGGATGGGCAGATGCAGAGAATAACTTTCGTGAGCGCAACAGGAATTACGGCACTGCTGAATTAAAGGTTCAGGCGGTGGTTACTCCAAATAGTCTAACGAATTCAGCTAATGCGGTTGCGTTTGGTCATTTTATGGATGCGACAATGTCACCTATGCCCCAACCACCATCTCCACCTGGAAGTAGTCATTTGCGACTAGGAGCTGGCAAGCCTAATGAGACCGTGAATACATTCACGTCTGTCAAAACGATTGAATCGGTAAGCAATTAGCCCTTGCAGGTATTCACTTTTACTAACTATTATCCAGATGTCCGATTTAGCTGAAAATATGGGTACGGAGGATGGTGGCCTGTAGATATAGATTGTTGTGTAGTCATGGATTATCATATTGTTGTTTTCGACGGTGTCTCATTTGCATATGCTTTTTTGCCCTATTTTCAAATTTGTTAGTTTTCTATGATGTCAGTTGTGAAAGATAAAAAAACTGGTCTATGTATGTGCAACGATAGTGCCGAACATATGAACTTTAAGTACACCAAATATAGCAGATACACCGCCTCTCAGTGTGATTGAATTGAGTAAAGTTATTTTCAGAATGAAAATCAAAACTTAATTGATACGTAATCTGCCACCGGAATTTTACATCAGTGTTGTCGTATTTGCATCACAAATTGCGGTCTGATTGCATACCTTATCAGGTTAATAGACTGTCATCATACATAATTCAAATGAAACTTCAACTGCCTAATCTGCCGCTCAGGCCCTGTACAGATGATGGCAATCTCACAAAGTCCTTAGAGAGACCATGAAGATATGGCACAACCGGCTGGATAACGAAAGTGTGCTATATATAATACATACTTACGTCATTAACTTTATACCGTGTAAAGCCGTTCGTAACTGGTATAATACCCATAATCCATGTTTCAATAGCTATGCGAACTGTCCATCAAATGTCAAATAGTTGTACCATTATGCATAGTATGTAGTCATATTGAAACAGGTAGTACAACAGCTTATAAATAATTACAACAGATATTAATATCAAATACACATGAAAGCCTGCTGCTACGATGAAATATACTGTATTTGCACGACAAGACATGTAGAATGCAGGACTTAAAGTGAGCATCAACGGAGTGTCAACAATTTTTGGTCGTACAACATCTCTAGCGCATCAGATTGTGTGAGCTCCATTAGTGTAATGACAATTTTGACTGCCTTCATTGGCAAATCAATTTTTACAGATGCACTAGAGCAACCAAGCTTGGAGATATTAAATCACGATTAATCCGTATCGCACTGCATATTCTGATTAAATATGCATGAAAGCCTGCTGTTATAATCATAATTATTAATTTTGCACAATAAGATGCGTAGACTGCAGGACTAAAAGTGAGCGTCAACGGAGCGTCAACGATTTTTGGTCGCACAACATCTCCAGCGCAGCAGATGGTGTGAGCTCCGTTAGTGTAATTGCAGTTTTGACTGCCTTCTTCGACAAATCAATTTTTACTGATGTACTCGAGCACCATGCTTGGAGAAATTCAATCACGATTCATACGTATTGCACGGCATATTCTGATTGAATAAGTATGAAAGCCCGCCGTTACCATCATATCCATTGTTTTTGCACAATAAGACGCGTAGACTGCAGGACTAAAAGTGAGCGTCAACGGAGCGTCAACAATTTTTGGTCGCACAACATGTCCAGCGCATCAGATAGTGTGAGCTTCATTAGTGTAATTGCAGTTTTGACTGCCTTTATCGACAACTCAATTTTTACTGATGCACTGGTGCAACCAAGCATGGAGAAATTAAATCATGATTAATCCGTATCGCACTGCCTAATCTGATTGAATATGCATGAAAGCCTGCCGTTATAATCATAGTTCGCAATTTTGCATAGTAAGACTGGTAGACTGTAGGACTACAAATGAGCATCAATGGAGTGTCAACTATTTTTGGTCACACAACATCTCCAGCGCATCAGATGGTGTGAGCTCCATTAGTGTAATTGTAGTTTTGACTGCCTTTATCGACAAATCAATTTTTACTGATGCACTTGAGCAACCAAGCTTGGAGAAATTAAATCACGATTAATCCATAGTGCAATGCATATTCCTATTGAATACGGCTCAAAGCCTGCTATTAAAATGATATATCTTCTTTTTGCACAGGATACACATAGAATGCAGGACTAAAAGTGAGTGTATACGATGTGTCAACGATTTCTGGTCATGCGACATCTCCAACACAACTGGATTCGGGTAAACTGCTATTGTTATCGCAGTTTTGACTGACTTGACTACCTAATCACCATCAAAAATTCCGATCATAGCTAGTATCAACATTTTGAACTAGAGTGTACGTATGGATTTAACAACTAATTCTAAGTGCTAATGGAGTATCAACACATTGTCATAGTGCAGATAATGCTACTGCAGTTCGATGCAGCTGATATGGAATAGAAAAACTTGATAGACGAATTTTATGCATGAAAATACTTCGCCCATACTCAAGATTTTATTTACCTACGGTTTCTCATGTTTATCATTTATTCCTACAAACGGTCTGTAGAAGTAGGTATTTAAAACATCAAGATATGCACAGTCCAATCGATCATTTTGACTGTAGTTCAATTCCAAATCATATCCACTCTACTTTCATATTCCCTTCAAACTGTTTTTCGCAGGCTGTTGCAAAGTGCATTGATACATCCTCACTCGAAGTAATGTACTCTTGTAAGGCTGAACGTGTCTTTATTCGAGATTTGACCGATGAAATATCGCAAATGATTTTCAATAAATGGTGGACCTCCATGAATGTTCAAACAAAAACTACAATTGTATGGAGCGGCTCCTGGCATGCACCAGCTTGGCAATTCTACAAACTCTGCACAAATGCATCAAATTGCAGCCCTGGCATCATTCGTATTGTCTGTCATCAGTTTCTTGTACATCCATCTGCGAATGGAACAAGTACTATGGGGAAACACCTTTCATCAAAGGGACACAAAGCACAGCTGGAAAAGATAACGGAGTCTGATGTTACTTTATTAACTGGTACAGCTGGTGATGAGCAAGCTCTTGCTGTACTCAAGAAGAAAGGCAGTTATGGCGTCATGGTGGCAAGTTATTCCCATCAAACACAAGTAGATTAACAATTAAAAATTATATTAATGATTTTGGCAGACTGAACATCCAAAATTGGCAGACAATGACTTTATAACCCATGAATTCAACCAAGAAACCTGGAACCGCTATTTGATGCTAGGATTTGTTTTTGCACATATCCCATGGAATGCTATTACGAACCTTGATTTACGACGAACATTCAATGCTTTACGACATCAGTTGGTTCTACCGTCAGCCAGGACTTTCAGTAATATTTGCCGAAGAGAATACTCCCTAACAATTGATGCAATCATAAAGCAGTTGCCAACAAAAAATGAAGTCAGTATAGCATTAGATGGATGGACATCAACCAATAAATTGGCGATTTTGTCGGTCATTGAGTATTATATAGATCAGAACTGTTGTTTACGTGAAGTACAGCTTGCATTTGATGAGGTTAGTCGCTGCTTGGTTATAATATTTTGTACCGCTGACACAGAACTCTAGGTTGAAGGCAAACACACAGGTGCCCGACTGGCTGAGCATTTGAAGGAAGTACTTGAACGTTTCAATCTTACTGATGGTCGATTACTGGAAATAACTACTGATAATGCCTCATCCAACTATTCAATGACTCGGGAGCTACAATCTACACTTGAACCCTCGGGAATTGACTGGTCGGCATTACAAAACCATATACCATGCATGGCCCATGTCATTCAGCCTTGTTTAGGGGCATTCATGAGTAATCTGGGAGTGAAAGATCAAACAAAATCATGGAAGCCAATGAGCGTGATGAGCAATTTGGAGAGAATGAGAGTGCGGCATTGTCCAAAAGCCAAAAGCTGCAGAAGTCTGGAAATGCATGAATCTCTAAGGTGGCAGCCATGAAGCCTGGATTAGCTAAAATTATTGAAAAGGTAGTTACTACATGCTATCTACATTTACATTCTGAATACTGACTCTTGATATAGCAAACGATGTTTGCTGTATTGATCACTCTGACTCCTGGAAGACGTAATCAGTTTCTCAACTGCCAGAAATCCAAAGTTCAAATTGCAGTACTGCCTACCATGGATGTAGAAACTCGGTCGAATTCAACTTTGGAATTTCTGGAGCGGGCATACAGATAGTGAGAGTTTATACGCGAGTGGCTCAAAAACCCGAATTACAGTGATTACCGGCCCTTATTTACCACAGAGGACGAATGGATCATTGTTGAATACGTAATGGAGGTGCTGAGGCCATTTCGTTACTGGACACTTTGGATGTCGAAACGGCGTACAGTCACCTTGCACCTTGTCATTACAATCTACAATGTCATATTCGATCATCTGGATGGCGTCATGCGTGCTTTGGCAAAGAAAAAAACTCCGTGGAGTGAGGATCTGTACTTTGCTTTAAAGTTTGCACGCCAAAAGCTGTCCAAATATTACTCCGAAGTAACACCATAGACAGGTATGCTCCTCATTGCAGCACAAGTCCTTGATCCATTTCGGAAGTTGTGATCATTTAGGAAGTGGGACAAGGCTATGGATGTTAATCCTGAGGACGAGGGTTCCTTCACTGCCCAGTACAAGGATGCATTCATAAAATATGTCAAGTACGAATACTGTACCAAAAATCTAGTTACGACAAACAGAAAATCAAATATAGTACTGAATCACGATTCCTTCACCTCTATACCACTGTCTGGGCCAGGTCAATCGACTTATGATCCATATGATTCGTCCAGTGATGATGAGTACTATACACCCGCAAACACGGCAGAATGTACTCCTGGGCGCACTGATCGTGCAGCACGTTTATTGTCGGCCACCACACTCTATTGGAATTCACCTCCCGAGGTACCCAAATAGTGGGGACAAATTAATCCCAATCTTAATGATTATCATTCCGACCCCACAGAGATTAGCAGGGCATTCTGGAGGCCTCACGTAACCGATTGGTGGTGACAACAGGAAAAGATGAACACGAAGTACACCGATCTAGCCAATATAGCACGGGACATTTTGTCAATCATGCCATATGGGGTTGGAGTGGAAGCCAGCTTTTCACTTGGCCGAGATGTCATTGGGTGGAGGCAGTCAAAAACTACGGGTGAAACACTTTGAGAAAAAGTGGTTGTTCGACAGTTTGCCAGAAGCAATCTTGGTCTTTTGGCCGGCGATACAAATCCAATAGATGCATCTGTATCTGATCACGATTTTGAAATCAAGAATGAAGCGGAGGAAAGCAAGCTGCACAGGATCCCCAAGGTTCATGACTTTTTGGAGATGTGGCAAGGCAGTGAAAACCTACGGGCAACTCAGAAGGCATCACGCACTCAGAACAAGCAAATGACTGCCATGGGCTACATTTCAGATACTGAAGAGACAGATAAAGCATCCTGGTCGGCCTTTAAACATGATGGTGTTGCAGCTTTGAAATTGACTGGAAAATCACCACTCCCACCGTCCTTATCGCAGATCGACCTCCCTGGTGGCAAAACCCAAGTCCTAAATTTTCGTCGATTATGTAGGATCAACCGCCATTCTGCCGAATGTGATGATGAAAGTTCGGCCGAAACTAATTCTGATACTGATGATTGGCTCTATTGGAACGGTGACTTCGATGATCCACACTATGATGAAAATGATGTCGAGGCTGACGATGAGGATGATATTAATCTTTCTGAAGATTCTAATGTAATTGATCAGGCAGAACAGCCAGATGTACATGCCGCCCCTAACATTGCAGGCTTTATTAGGCCAGTTCCCAAGTCGAAACGTACTACAACTATAGTCGTTGACAACTCTGCACCTGTCATTACACAGGAAACACGAAAAGCAAAAGGAACTAAACGACGGTCGATTGTTGATCTGTATTTCATATTTCTTTTTGTTTTCTGTTTCTTATAATGGGGCCTATCATTTATTTTGTAATTTTCTTGGTCATTATTGAGAAATGTTTCATATTTGAGCATATATAATGAAAAGACTGTTAATACAGTGTATTAGTAGAACACAAATGCTGGGCTCATTGAAATATTGTTTGTACAATTTTCAAGTTAAGTCTGCAAGTTGGATATGTTTAAAATGAATAAAAGATGGGCAATAATGAGACAATAGATATGATCGAAACTAAAATATTTGTGGTGATTGACACATACCACAACATACTGGAATTTACTACTGCATAAGATTAAATACAATTTTGGCCGTCTTTCATCTATTTACAAAGTCAAACTACCATGTCACAATACAAAATTAACAAATTGTACTTGTGATATTGAACTTAATTATAACGAGATTAATAACGGTCAAAATCATAAATATGCATCGCTCAGTTGCTTAAATCTAGGATTTCAAAAGTCGTATATGGAGTATTTTGCACCCGTTTTTGAACCCGTCTAATAACCTGGTAATTTGGGCGGTTCCAAAATGTGGAGTCAACCCGGACCGTTCTTTCTGGTTTGGTTCTATTGGCAACCCAGACCGTGGATTTGGAAAAGGTTCGGTTCCAACCTGATCCTGGACCGGAGGCTCCGGGTTGGGACTGTTGCTAACACTATATGTATCAATGGAGTATCAATACATTCTTATAATGCAGATAATGCCACCTGCTGTTTGATTCAGCTGATATGGAACGGATCAACTAGATAGACTAATTTTATGGATGAAAATACATCACCCATACTCAAAATTTTATTTACCTACTGTTTCTTATATTTATCATTTATTCCTACAAACAGTCTGTGGAAGTAGGTATTTTAGACATCAAGATATCAATACTCTAATTGATTATTTGAACTGCAGTTCAATTCACAATCTTTTCAACTCTACTTTCATATTTCCTTCAAACTGTATTTTAATGGCTGCTGCAAAGTGTATTAATACAACCTCATTTGAAGTAATATTTCCTTCTAAAGCCGAATATGTCTTTATTTGAGATTTGACCGATGAAATATTGCAAATGGTTTTTGACACATTATAGATCTCCATGAATAGTCTAACAAAAACTATGATTATACGGAGTGGCTCCCAGCATGCACCAGTTTGGCGATTCTACAAACTCTGTTCAAATGCATCAAACAGCTGCCCTGGCATTGTTTGTATTGCCTGTAATCAAATTCTTATACATCTATGCAAGAATGAAACAAGTACTATTGGGAAGCACCGTGCATCAAAGGGATACAAAGTACAGCTTGAAAGGATAATGGAGTCAGAATTAGTCCATTGACTGGTATGGCTGGTAATGAGCAGTACTCAAGAGGAAAGGCAGTCATGGTGTTATGGTGGCAAGTTATTCTCATTGAATACAAGTTGATTAACAATTCAAAATTATACTGATGATTTTGACATATGAAAGTTCAAAATTGGCAGGAAGTGACTTTACAACTCTGGAATTCAACCGTAAAACCTGGAGCCACTATTTGATGCCAGGCTATGTTTTGGTGACATATTCTATAGCATGCTTTTATGGACCTTAAGTTATGGTGGACATTCAATACTTTATGACCTAATTTGATTCCGCCCTTGGCCAGTACTCCCAGTAATATTTGCTGCAGAAAATACTTTTTAACAATTGATACAATTAAAAACCAGTTGCCAACAAAAAATAAAGTCAATATAGCATTAGATAGTTGGACATCAACTAATAAATTGGTCATTTTGTCAGTCATTGGGTATTATATAGATTGCAACTGGTACTTACATAAAGTACAGTATGCATTTGATCAGGTGTGTGGCTTTTGGGTTTTAATATTTTGTACCACTGACATACAACTCTAGGTGAAAGGCAAACACACATGTGTACAACTGGCTGAGCATTTAAAGGAGGTACTTGAACGTTTTGATCTTACTATCCATTGATTTCTGGGTATAACTACTGATAATGCCTCATCCAGCTATTCAATAACTTGGGAGCTACAATCATCACTTGATATTCCTGGAATTGATGGGTCAGCATTATGAAACCATATACCAAGTATGGCCTATGTCATTCAGCTGTGTTCAGGGCTATTCATGAGTAATCTGAGAGTGAAAGGTCGAATAGGAATATTGGAAGCCAATCAGCATGATGAGCAATTGGAACAAAATGACAGTACGGCATTGTCCAGATGCCAAAGGCTGTAGAAGTCTGGATATGCAGGAAACTCCAAGGTCGTAGCCATGAAGCCTGAATTAGCTGAAACTATTGATAATGTAGTAGCTGCATGCTGTCTGCACTTACATTCTGAATACTGACTGTTAATATAGCAAAGAATGCTTGCTGTATTGATCACTCTAACTCCTAGTAGACTCAATGAATTTTGCAACTGATGGAAATCCAATATTCAAATTAGCAGCACTGCCTACCATGGATAGAAAATCTCAGTGGAATTCAACTGTGGAACTATTGGAGGGGGTATATGGAGTGCGAGAGTTTAAATGTGTGTGGCTCCAATATCTGAAATACAGTGATGACCTGCCCTTATTTACTACAGAGGACAATTGAATTTTTGTTAAATATATAATGGCGGTGCTGAGGCCATATTATTACTGCACAGTTTGGTTGTCAAAATGGCATACAGTCCCCTTGTACCATGACATTATGATGAATAACAACATATTCATTCATCTAGACTGTGTGATGCATGCTTTAACATCAACCAAAACTCTGTGGATAAAAGAATCTGTACTTTGAATTGAAGTTTGCACACCAAAAGCTGTCCGAATATTGCTCTGAAGAAATACCAGAAATGGGCATGCTCCGTATTGCAGCACAAATCCTCAATTGATTTCAAAAGTTGCAATCATTTAAGACGTGGAACATGGCTATCCATGTTGATCCTGAGGACAATGGTTCCATTAGTACCCTGAACAAGTATGTATTCACAAAATATGTCAAGTACAAATACTGTATCAAAAATTCAGTCAAAACCAACACAAAATCCAATATCGTACCAAATCACAATCCCTTCTCCTCTATACCAGTTTCAGGGCCACGTCAATCTGTCACTGTTGTGCTGAGGAAGGATCGGTGGTGAAGTGGGAATCTGTGAGTAATATAAAATGTTAAGCATGATGAGAATGAAATCAAGTGTTGAGTTGAGGCTAAAGCACAAGAATGAAATCGAGTGTCAAATTAGGGAAACGATGGAATCGTGCAAAAGCAGTGTACAAAGAAAGCAGGAGTTCGAATAAATTATGAACAAGTGAATTACTGTATATAAGCCAGGCGTTTGGCACAGAATAAGTTGCTTTCATAACTCCCTCTCTCGTCTATATAACAATCAATTAGCTTCGGCTTTCACTTTTTCCACACTTGGTGATTCTGAATCGAGTCTCTTGTATACAGTGCTGGTTCCGTAGCTACAGGCTACCCTCCGGCTTCTGAGCCATCCAGTTTTCAGTTTTATAACCCTTAGAACCTCGAGACCTGAACCCTTGATATCAAGCTCTGAACCCTTGACAGAAGAAGAAGTAAATTTATATCACTATTATCCAAACCCAACCATCTACTGCAATTGCAAAGCAATTCTGGAGTGGACCGAAATACCTACCCACAGCTGCGACATAGAGGAATTCAATACCTTTTTCGATTGCATTGAGGAACGTGATTGTAGTCTTTGTTCACTGTGGACCCTTGGTCTCCAAACCATTTTGCCTTGGTATCTAACGAGGCATTAATGAACTGGAATCCGAACAGCTGTGGTTGTTGACATATCCCCTGTTTCAACGATTGCTGGATATACTGGCCGAACAACAAGTGGAAAGACATCTTTGATCTGTGTATAGAGGGAGAACGTCTTCAAGGTATTGATATCGATAACTACCTTCATCAATCACCCTTCAAAGTCACAAGTAGCCATGTCAAGCAGAAGTATAAGTGAAGGGCCTTTATATATCGAGAGTGCAAGAGTGGATCAAGATATAATGGCACAAATGCGAATGGTGCATTTCATGAAGCTGGATCAACATGATGCCATCACAGCTGCCAACAAAATGAAGGACTATATAGCTTGTATGGCAGGAGCACTAGCATCTCAAATCGAAAATCAAATAGAGCGATCAAACGAACAAATTACCACCCAAGCAGCAAATATTTGAGCGGCCGAAGGATAAATCACCGAGTTGTTAAAAGGAGGGAATAACCACAAACATAACAAGACAAACATGGACAAGGAATTCGTAACAATATAACAAAGAATCAAGAACTTGGAAGCACGAGTACCCGCCTGTACACACGGGAATTTACAAACCATAGTCACAAAATTAGAACAATGACCAGCAACCAGAATACCAGAAGGGACAGAAAATCTCAGACAGGATTAAGAGGAAACAGAGGAACAGTTAAGGATCTGTAGAGAAGAAAGGGACAAATATCGGGATCAGGTGAGAAGGGTGCTACGGCTCGTCGGGAATGGTGGTGATTGTAGCGGACACAGATGACATAAAGGCAGCAAAATTCTTCAATTCTCGGGAACAGATAGAAGAGCACTATGAGGATAGATGGCACAGTTAGGAATGGAAATTGGGGATGAACCCGCACGATATTTCGATGAGCAGTCCAAGATGCGATAGCCAGCAAATTGACGCGCAGGCATGGCATTACATCAGACCCAGCAATACATCAACAGAATTATGGGTAACCGCAGCCTCCCATTGTTGGAAACAGTATTGGACCTGTTACAGCTTGCCTTCGGAGATCAAGACATATGAGCCACTGCCAATTGAGAACTCCTTAAGCTTCGACCCAAAGACTGGGAATTTCCTGAGTATTATGCAGAATTTCAACAATGGGTGCCGAATGTCGACTGGAACGACACAGCACATGTAAACATACTAAGACAAGGTGTATGTGAAAAATTGAAAGATTCATTACAACATTGCGACATTCCAGCGGATCTTACAGAATTTGTCAAACTCTGTTCAAAGAGAGATTTACAGATCCGCGCTCGAGCTGCTGAAAACAACTCAGGAAGTTGGACAGCAGGATACAAGAAGTCTGAAACCACAAACAACAGCCCACCCATCCCATCAACCTCGGAGTCAGCACCTGCCGCAACTGTGGCAGGATATCATGGCCCCGCTCCGATGGATCTCAGGGCAGTCAAAAGTAAGAGAATTACTCTGGAAGAACACGAGCGACGAAGGGAAGGGGGACATTCAGTGTACTGCGGAGATAGCAGGCACTTCGTGGCATTGTGCCCGAGAAAATTGAAAGCAGCATCAGGACAGGTGAAAGTAACACCTTTTAGGACAGCAGGGAATGAAATGGACGCAGATTTAGGAAAGGAAGTCAAGTTGGGAAAAGTTTAGGCCAGTGCAATAAGGATGGCCATTGCGCTGGGCACAAATCTCCATTGTCTACAGTTGTTAAGTCTCGTTTTGGAATATTGCAGTTCTTGATTAGTAGTGCAGAAAATAAGGAGTGTTGAATGGAAAGCAAGCATTTTGTTGTGCAATGTTGGCTGAATATCAGAGACAGGTTGATGAATACGCATGCTTCAATTGACTGCGGACCAACAGAAATAGCATGTGTGGATAAAGATTTCGTTTGCCATGGACAGTGAGAAGAGACGGAATTACGAAAGTCAAGAGAGTTAGAAGTTATCAATGGAATACCCATCGAATCAGGAACTATTATGACGATGGCCAAATTGAACATACCCATACGATCATAGCAGGAACAATTACCAGCATTGGTAACAAAGTCAGGGCATTACCTGATTGTTCTGTGACTGCCATGGTTACAACTCAACAATGTTCCGGCCAAATTCCAGAGCCGAAGGATTGGCTGCAAAAGCAGTTATTGCCAACAGCACTGCCATCATCAATTGAGTGTATGGGTATGGAGCAACCTCATGGAAATAACAGCCACAGAGCTGGAAGGGCCGAAATTGGACATCTGCACAGTAGCAGTAATACCTTTTATGATGAGAATAGGAAGGGAGAAACTCAAGGTTTACACTGTCATACTGTATCAAATGAAAAAAGCCTTGGGAGTAAAACATCTACAGGAGAAACCCCTCGAAGAAGTCATATCCAAGGAATATTACAAGTTTCTACCCTTGTGCAGCAAGGTAGTCGCGGAAACACTACCACCGCACCGACCCTACAATCATAAAATGAAGTTGCAAGAACGGTTCACACTGCCGTTTAGACCTATTTACCGCTCATCTCGAAAAGAGCTGTATGTTTTAAAAGAATGGATAGAGAAAAACTTATTCAAGGTATTCATCCAGTCGTTTTCATCACCTAGCGGAGCTCCAGTAATCTTCGCTCCAAAGCCGGGAGGAGGCTTGGACTCTGTGGCGATTATTGAGGCCAAAATGCAGGAACAACAAAGAACAGATATCCCCTACCTTTGATCCAAGAAACCTTCTTAAGACTCTCCAAGGCCAGCTATTGAAACACGTTAGGTGTTTGCGATGCATACAACATGATTAGAATCGCAGAAAGTAATGAGCAGAAAACAGCCTTTAGGACCCGCTATGGACTTTTCAAATGCTTAGTTATGTCTTTCAGACTTACCAACGCACCGGCCATCATTCCGAGAGTTCATCAATGATATGTTATGACCATTCTTGGATTTATTCCTTATGGCTTTTTTGGATGATATTCTCATCTACAGTGACAATCTGAAAGAACACATGGAACACATCCAAGCAGTAATGGCATCTTTCAAGAAAGCTGGCCTCTCCCTAAAAGCAGAAAAATGGCAGATCCATACGGAAGAAGTCAAATACATAGGGTTAATTGTTGGAGTAAACAGAATCAAAATGGATCTGGAGAAAGTGCAAGCAGTTGAAAACTCGGAAGCACCGGAGAAACTTAAAGAAGTCCAAGTCTTTTGAGGCTTTACTAACTTTCATCAACAGTTCATACGGAATTATAGCAGAGTCGTACAGCCGCCAACAAAACTTACGAAAACATTAGTACCTTGTCATTTGGGATCAGACGAAAAAATGGCCTTCCCAGAACTCACAAGAGCCTTTAGGACGGCACCAGTGCTATCCGGTCTCGATTATACACAAGAGATAGTTGTCGAAACTGATGCGTCAAGTTACGTATCCGCAGGAGTCCTCTCTCAGTACGATGACCACGGAGTACTACACCCAGTAGCCTTCTTCTCCAAAACACATTTGCCTGCTGAAGAAAGTTATGAAATCTACAATCAAGAATTAGGCACGATAGTCAAAAGCGTAGAACAATAGAGATCCGAATGCGAAGGATTAGCACATCCTACCGAGATGCTGACCGATCACAAGAAATGGGAGTGATTCATGATGTCTAAATCGCTGAACCGAAGACACACCAGATGATTCAAGGTCATGTCCAGGTTTAAGTTCAAGATAGTCTATTGACCAGGAAAACATGGTCAGAAATCCAATGCACATACCAGAATGCCAGGAGACATTCCTCTGAAGGAGGGGGCAGAAAAAACCTGACAAATTGTGTTAAAAATGGAAAATCTTGACAAGAAACTGCACAAAAACCTGGCAGCAGCATTCATGGAACCAGTTAACCTCGATGACGATGCAGTACATTCTGACGAGTTCTGGAACTGGGTAAAAAGTATATATGAGCAATGCACAGTATTAGGCACACACAGGAAAGAACTGCTAGATGTCTCCGAGTAACAACAGATCCAACCAACGGATGAAGAGAAGCTCGAGTGGATCCAAGAATACCATGACGCTCCGGTCTCGGGACATCCAGGACAAGCAAAAACTTATGACCTGCTAAGCCAAAATCACTCCTGAAATCTGATGAGGAACAATATGGATTACTATATACAAAATTGTCACACCTGCCAATGGAGCAAGGCAATTCCCAGAAAAAACTCATGGCTTGTTATGATGATTAGAAGTACCGGAGCAACCATGGAAAGACTTGAGCATGGACTTTGTAGTCGGACTGCCAGGAAGTGAAGGTTACAACAGAGTATTGATAGTGGTCAATGGCCTAACAAAGATGCAACATTTAGTAACCTGTACTGATGAGGTAGATGGAAAGAAGCTGGGAGAGATGTATATTACAGAAGTGTTCAGACTGCACAGACTGTCCGAAACGATAGTGTCCGATCCAGGGCCGCAAATCACTTTGGTATTCTGGACACAATGCTGTGAAAGATTGGGAATCAAACGAAGGCTGTCAACTGCGTTTCATCCTCAGACCAACGGCCAAACTGAAAAAGTCAATGCAGTAACGGACAGCATCTCCGAAACTTTGTCAATTAGCAGCAGGACGATTGGTTCCAATGGTTACCATTGGCGGAATTTGCAGCTAACAATCATATCTGGGAAATGTCTAATTGCTCCGCGTTCTTTGGCAACTACAGGTTTCATCCACAATTGACCATTTGCCAACACCCAATCAAAGATCCTAACGATATTCACAAAGTCAACACCCAGCAGATAGCCCTATGGATGGGGAAACTTTTCAGCAAACTCAGGGCAGAAATGAAAAGAGCCCAGGCCGTACAGTTTGAACTGGCCAACAAGTCCCGAAGGGTCGGCACGCCATTGGAAGTCAGCGATCGACTATGACTGAACATACGAAATATATCAATAACCAGACCAAGCAAGAATCAAGACTGGAAACGCATAGAGCCGTACGAGATCACTGAAGTCATTAGTCCCCTGGCCTATCGGATCAAACTACCCAACCAGCTATGTATTTACGATGTCCAACAGATATGTTGTTTGAAGAAAGCTGCTTAGGATCCCCTCCCGTATCAAGAACTAGAACCCCCACCACCGGTGACAGTCAAAGAGGCAGAGGAGTACGAAGTTGAGCGGATGGACAATTCCAGGCTGTTCCGAAAGCAATTACAATATTGTGTGAAGTGGAGAGGGTACGATGAGCACATTTGGGAGCCCGCAGCCAACGTGAATGGACCTAAGGATCAGGACGACAAGAACGAAATCAAGTTTTGAGTGGAGGCTAAAACTTGACAAGAACGAAATCAAGTTTCAAGTGGAGGCTAAAGCACGACGAGAACAAAATCAAGTTTCCAATTAGGGAAACAACGGAATCATACAAAAGTGGAGTTCAAAGAAAGCAGGAGTTCAAATGTATTATGAATGAGTGAATTACTAAATATAAGCCAGGTGTTCTGCAAAGAATAAGTTTCTTTTTTCACACATTCTCTCGTCTATAAAACAATCAATTAGCCTCGGCCTTCACTTTTTTCACACTCGGTGATTCTGGATTGAGCCTCTTGTATACAGTCCTTGTTCCGTGGCTACATGGTATTCTCGGGCTTTTTAGCCATCCAGCTTTCAGTTTTTCAACCATTGAAACCTCGAGCCCTGAACACTCGATACCGAGCCCTGAACCCTTGACACAATCAACTCACGATCCATAGTATTCACCTGGTGATGATGAGTACAATACACCCGCTCTCACTGTGCAATGTACTTCTCTGCACACTGATTGCGCAGCACATTTATTGATGGCCAACACACTGTAATGGAATTTACCACCCAATGTACCCAAATATCGGGAACAAATTAATTCCAATCTTGTGAATATCATTCTGACCCCTGAGAGAGTCACAGGGTATTCTGGAGGCCAGATATAACCAATTGGTGGCATCAACAGGAAAAGGTGAACACAAAGTACACTGATCTAGCCAATACAGTGCGGGATATCTTTTCAATCATGCCATATGGAGTTGGAATGGAAACCAGCTATTCAATTGCCCAAGATGGCATTGGGTGGTAGAAGTCAAAAATTTCAGGTGAAATACTTCGAGAAAAGTGGTTGTTCGACAGTTTGCCAGAAGCAATGTTGGTGTTTTGGCCCGTGATACAGTTCAAATAGATTCTTCAGTATCTGTAACACTTTTGAAATCAAGAAAGAAGCTCAGGAAAAAATGCTGTACAGGATGGCCAAAGTTTATGACTTTTTGGAAATATGGCAAGACAGTTGAAACCTACATGCAACTCAGAAGGCATCACTTGCGCAGAACAAGCAAAGAACTGTCATGGGCTATAATTCTGATACAGAAGTGACAGTTGATGCATCCTGGTTGGCCTTGAAACATGATAGTATTGCAGCTTTGACGTCGACTGAATATTCACCACTCCCACTGTCCATATCATAGATTGACCTTCTGGGTGGGAAAACCCAAGTCCTAAATGTCCAACAAATACGTAGGATCAACTGCTATCCTTGCAAAAGTGATGATAAAAGTTCAGTTGAAACTACTTCTGATGCTGACGATTGGCTCAATTGGAATGGTGATTGGACAATCCACACTATAATCAAAATGATGGCCAGGCTGACAATGAGAATGAGATGAATCTATCTGATACTTCTAATGTGGTTGATAATGCAGAACTGCCAGATGTACATACCACCCCAAACATTGCAAGCATTACTAGGCCAGTTTGTCAGTCGAAACATATTGCAACTATATTCGGAAACACCTCCGCACCTGTCATCACGCAGAAATCATGAAAAGAAAATGGGAATGAATGACTATTGACGGTTGATCTGTATATCATATTTCTTTTGGTTTTCTGTTTCTTATAATAGGGCATATCATTTACTTTTAACTTTCTTGGTCATCATAGGAAAATGTTTAATATTTCAGTCAATATAATGGAAATACTGTTAATACAGAATATTAGTAGAATACAAACGCTGGACTTATTGAAATATTGTGTTTACAATTTTGAAGTTAAATTTGCAGAACAGATATGTGTAATATGTACAACAGGTAGACAATAATGAAACAATAGATATGGTCAAAACTAAAATATTTGTGGTGATTGACATATACTACCATATACTGGAATTTACCACTGTACAAAATTAAATACAATATTGGCGGTCTTTCTTTTACTTACAATGTCAATCATCAATGTGGAAATACATAATTATTATATTGTACTTGTATTATTGGATGTAATTGAAACAAGATTGGTGATGGTCAATATAATAAATATGTATCGCTCATTTGATTAAATCTAGGATTTCAAAAGTCACATATGGAGGAATTTGCACCCATTGTTAAACCTTTCTAATAACCTAGTATTTTGGGCAGTTTCAAAATGTAGACTCAACCCAGACTATGCTTTCTGGTTCAGTTCTAGTGGCAATCCAAACTGTCGATTTGGAAACTGTTCGATTCTAATCCGGACCTTGATGGGAGGCACCCAGTTGGGACCGTTGCTCATACCAATGGTAGAACTCCAACTAGTTCCTTAGATCTCCCTAAAACTTATAGGCAAGCTAAATTTTTTTCTTCTTGCCTGAATTTGGAGTTCTTGGTCATTGTGGTGGTACTTGTAGTGGTAATAAAGGCAATTTGCTATATTCCGTTCTTTCTGGCGGTCAAAGTGGTGGGAGACCATTGTCTCCATGATCTGAAAAGCTTGAGCTTATCAAGCTGAAGCTAGAAGACTTGCAGTCCCCTGGGGGGTCTCCTCCATTGCCTTCAGTGCCATCTCCATTACTATTTGGTTATGCAGTTGCAGCCTCTTTGATCCACATTCCAATGCCATTATTTACAGTATATCCAAGGTGGAATCTCTGCTCAATATGTTTGGTGTCCCCTTCCTGTGGTGTCAATACTGAGAAGGCCAGCGAGCGTAGTGATCTGTTTATTCTTGCATTTGAGACCTTCATCTGCAAGACTCTAGTGAATTCCTTGAATAACCACTCCAAGTGCTTGTTCATCTTTCACTCTGGTGCCTTCCTCTCCCACTCTGTATTGTCTGTCTTTTTCTGTGCTTTTTCATGTATTATTTTTGCTTCCTGATAAAACTGGCTGTATAACCCAGACATCTGTTGGCCATCTTCATTGGCTGTTATTCAAACATCTGCCAACACTAGTGATTGGGAATGCACTTGGAAGATAAGGCATTCATGGACTTGTTCCCTATTATTGAGCAGAGTTAAAAGGGTCCCCCAGGTTTTTCCAGAACATTGAATTTGCTCACTGAGGGCGGACTGCATATCTTCGTAGGCATCAGTGGATTGAATGTTTATTGGAACAAAGGCTGCTGGAACGATAGCCACAAATACTTGGAAGTGGAAAACAATATCAGAATGTTTTTCGAATTGATCTGTTTTAATCTTTTCCACTCCCAGATCAACGACATAGTATATTTCATTTTGCCAAATCATCAGGTCTTCTTAATCTTTGGGCAATCCTGGAACAGCTGTCTGAATTTCGAAATTATTCTCATCTGCATCCTGAATAAGAACGTCCATTCATCCAAACTCCCTGTTGATTCCATCCAAAAGCTCAATAAACCAGTCCAGTATATCTTTCCTTATAATGGACTGGCATTGTGTCACCTGCTTATCCTTGTTGCTGGATAGGATCAACACATTTTTTCTTCAAACCACCATATAGGCATCCATCACACTGGTGTCTGATCCCATCATTATAGGACAATAAAAAATTGCTCAATAGGGGTGGTGGGAAAGAAGAAGAATCGAGGTCCAAATTCATACTGCAGTTGTACTGATGGATTGTAGTCTGGGTATGAGGCATATGTGATTAAGCACCAGCAGTGGACGAATAGATAGCTAAATAAAGGTGGTACAGAATCCAAAGGTATTCACCACTTCCAATGGAAAATGGCTGTCACGATGAATATTGGAGTGGCTGCTGCTCTATCATTTGTGATGTGGGTTCCTATGCAGTTGTGATTGTAATATCACATTTCCTGATTTTTGCAATCATTATGCCAGACATTGTATTCTGCCTATTGATCTGTGAAGATTGGATTGTCGATATTTAGACCTCCTCCTTGTTTGGCTGCATCAGTCCAATAGCGGTTCCACAAATATGGTATATCAGGTGTATTCCGGATATCATCTTGAAGAGGTTATTCTATATTGTTCTGGACAGTATTGATGCTATTGAAACAGTTGAGGTGTTCTGGTTCTGCAAGCTGGGATGGCATTCCAGCTATATCGAAGAAGTTGAGTCAACAGTAACAGTTAGAGTTGTATGGCATCAAGGTTGTTTGATGTATATGGGTAGAAAGAATATCTTCTTCAGAATCATTTCTTTGCTAACAATATAATGTGACACCTTGAGCTTTGCTCCAAGTTTAGGTGATCAAAGTACAATCTGTATATAGTTTGGAACTTGCTTTGAAGGTAGGTTAGAAACTTTGCTCAGAATATGAAATCACTTAAAAGAATCTGAACAAAAAGAATAGCCATTCAATGCGTTCATTGTTATGGCTCGTTCTCTTTACTGGGAATGTTGATGCCCTCTCTACCCCTGAAAAACTCAATTTCTTTCCACCTTTGTTTTTGCTCTAACAAATACTTCTATCTATGCTGTTCTCTAGAGCTCCCATACCTTCAAACCAATGCCACTCCATTGCAACTACTGAATTCCTCTATCTCTCAATCTTTTATCATCTTTATCATCATTTGGTCATGATCAGACTCTTGGTATCCTTTATGACATCAAGCTAGTGGTCTTGTATTCTGTGACCAACAGTATTCTTTGGATTTGATGACATCCAGACAAATAGGCTTCTTTTGATAGGGAGCAGCTTTGCTGTTCAGAGTTGGCATGAATTCTTAGGCCTCTGGCAGTTGCCAGCTTCTTGCCTGGCCATACAGCTGTATGCCAGTAGTCTGTTTGATATCAGCAATCATCAGCTTCTTTACTGGTACCGTTTAGCGGTTTGTTGGTAGTCGATTTGTTCTCGGCAATTCGGAGTAGAAGCCACCACAACGATCAACTAGCTGCTGTTGCTGATTGATAATGTGGGTGTTCATTTGCTACGCATCTAGAAAGATGTGCTCTGGAATCCGAAATGGGTGATGAACAATGACACCCAAATCAAGGGATTTGCGAGTGATGATTGATGGCCCCACTGTGAACTAGCTAGGTGTAACATCAGGTTCAGGTCAACAGAGAGTAAATATTGTGTGGCAGAGTCATATGTACTTGGTTAGTCATGAGTCGTTGAATAACACACTCAAACAATCTCAACTTGGATTGCAACTCAGATTTCTTCGAGAAGAGGCCTTTGACTTGGTATAGCAGTATAGGCTTGTTTATTCAGAGCAGTACCATAGTGGTATGGTCGGTAGTGCGTTCCATTGGCTCTGTTTCTGACTTGCACTTGTCCATCTCCCTGTCCAACCAGATAGAGCAACACTTCTGAATGCAGATTGCTTCTTTCAACTCATCCATTTTTCAGTGAATGGATACCAAATCTTTGTTTTGGTATTAGACAGTATCAGGAGCCTGCAACTCGTTAACTTTAGCAGCCAAACTATCCTTAATCTTCCAAATCTTGCCCCATTTTTCACCTTGTTCAAGGCTCTCCATCAGGCCAGCATTGATGATTTCTAGCTGGATGTCTCCTGTAGCCTTGATCCAGTGGATTGGATGGACTGACAAGTATCCTGGACTGTCATCAATGATTTTCTTTCATGTCATAATTTATTCTGCTGTACAATATTCCGCATATTTGAAGGATGCAGTGACCAAGGTGGTAAATTTGCTGCTAAACCAAATTGACTCAGCCTGGTTGATTCTATCTTTAAAACTGACATTCTGTATGTCATGTGTATTGTGTGTAGTGGAAATGGTCTCAAAGTCAGAGGATGCATTCAATGTTTCCAAGACCCCAGCATTCCACTGGGTTGAGGGTCAACTAGGTGAATCAACCATCATTGGTTGTCTTTTTGATCACTGCTAATACTCATGCAGCTGACAGAAGTCGGGAGTTGTTACCAATATGGGTAAATGGACAATTTTGTATATATAGAAGTGAATATTATTGCTGATGTAGCTGAAGTCTCACCAAAGCTAACAATACAAATGACCTGCAGAGCTGCACAAATTCAGTAGCGCCGCACCCTAACATGACCACCTCTACAAAATTCAAAACCTAACTGGCCAGTTCTGGGTTTGCTTGGAACTGCAGTAGTGGAAATAGTCTGAACATGGAACTATTGCAAAAACTTACTCTGTAGCCTTAGATAGAAAAATAGTATCACCACAGAAATAAATATTGATTACATACTGCATACGATTCTTTTTGTATAAAACCTGTTTTCTTATTCTTATAATATATAACTTTATTTTCCAACTTACAAATCCCACTCGCCTCTATACACTATCACTCTTTTATTTTAACTTCAATCTGTTTATTACTTTCAATTCATGATATATTTTGATACTATATCTATTAATCATGTCTGTGTATATTTTTCAAGATACTATATCTCTGTAATATACTGTGAACCATCTGCATAAAATAATACTCATATTTGAAAATAATTTGATTTCAAATATAATATTTTCATATATTTCGTATTTGAATGTTAATTATTTCTCAAAATCATTTACTGATATCTTTAATATATGATACTTTCAATTATTTATCTGATTATTATCAAACGCTATTGGGAAATGCAAGATAGATGATAGAAAATATTTACAAAGAATTCAGTATATTTCCCGTAGATTTATATATCAATTCATAGATATTCAATAGAATATTTCCTTTTTCATAGTTTAATATTTATATTGTTTTAAATTATGTAATTTATATTTATGAATTGGGTAATATAATGTAAATACATAGTAATTAAATTGCTATTTTTGGGATTATTCTTTTAAGTAAATAAATTGCATTAAATTTAATAAATTTTCAATAATATTAAAATATTAAACTAACAATTTTTAACTAAAAATTAAATTATTAGTATTAGTAATAAACTGCCAACAGTTGGCTGTATTACGTAACTGATTCAGATCCAGAATATGAATTCTGATGAAAATATTTGGATTCAAAGTTTACTATTTGGCTATACGATGTAAAATATAAATAAGTAAATTCATTTTTGTTTCATTGGCTTGGATTTTTGTTTATTTCATAACTACTGTAAAGTATTACTGTATCACTGGGAGCATCACACAAGATTTACTGAGTCAAAGAGTATCTGTACTTAGTTCAGGACTGCTTTGAAGATATATTGACAGCTTTGCTCAGCATATGAAAATCACTAAAAAGATCTAAATAAAAAGAATGGTTTTTCAATATGTGTATTGTTAAGGCTTGTTCTCTTCACTGTAAAGGTTGATGCTTTTCTCCCCTCAAAGAACCAAGGGTTTTCATACATCGGTCTTTGCTTTAACAAATACTTCTATGTATACTGTTCTCCAGAACTTCAGTCTTGTAACTACCTTCGAACCGATGTCTACACTGTTGTAACTACCGCTGCCTCCATTTTCTGATCCTCTATTGTGTAAGTCATGATTATATAATAATCAAACCATTGGTATTCTCGATGACATGAAACTCACAGGTATGAATCTCTGGACCAATGGAATTCTTTTGATCGGATGACCTCCAGATGAATAGGTCTCTTTCGATATAGAGCTGCTTCACTGTTCAGTGTCGGCACATATTTCTACGCCTTCTGGCAGTCATTGGCCTGGTGGCTAGCACCATTTAGCTGGTTGCTGGCTGTACGTTTGCTGGCAGAAAGTGGTCAATTTCTTGGCTGATACTATTCAACTGTGTATTGGCTGTGCATTTGTTATTGGCAATACAGTGTAGAAGCAACTGTGGCCATTGACTAGCTATTGTTTCTTATTAACGGTGTGGATGTTTATTTGCTAGCCATCCAGAAAAATTGGCTCTGGCGTCAAAACAAGTAATAGCCAAAAACATCCAAACAAAGAATTTATAGATGATTGTATATGACCTCACTGTGAACGTGCTAGGTGTGTCAATTCCAAAGTCAATTTGAAATTGAGCTAATTAGTCAGAAATTAACTGTATTATTTTCATTTGCAAATATTGGGATTCAGTTAAATGTTTCAGCCAAATCTTATAAATTTACCAAAACTTGAATCAAATCAATATCAAATCATTACTTGATTTGATTCTATTGCAACTAATTCAATATGGTATCAAAACTACCAATGATTCCACTAATGGAAACTACTTTGGAACTCATGAAAATATATAATCGATTGTACAATATTGGAATACATTTACTATTAACAATATTTAAACTTGTTTAATTATATATATTAATAAATAATGCTAAATATATAGTACAAATAATTCAAGAAAAATGATTACTATTTAATTGATTCCCAATTGAATTGTATATATTGTAGGATATAATATATAGTATCAGACAAATAATAGATACTTGTAATAATAAAATTCAGCATAATTGTTATATGATATTTTTCTTCTATATTTTAAATACAAAATTTTTTTTTTCAAATTATATAGGCTTCTGCCTAATGCAGTGTAACACCGGGAGTGTCACTCCAGGTTTACCCGGTCAAAGTAGTATCCGTACTTAATTCGGGACTTGCTTAGAAGGTAGGTTAGGAACTTTACTCGGGATGTGGAAATCACTAAAAGGTTCTGAACGAAAAGAATAGGCTTTCTCCAATGCGTATATTGTTAAGGCTTGTTCTCCTCGCTGAGAAGGTTGATGCCTTTCTACCCTCGAAGAACCCAAGGTCTTTATACCTTCGTCTTCGCTTTGTAACAAATACTTCTATCTACGCATTTCTCTAGAGCTCCAGCACCGTGACCACCTTCGAACCAATGCCCGCCCCTTCGCAACTACCGCAACCTCCATCTTCCGATCCTCTATCGTCTTTATCGTCATTAGATTATAATCAGACCATTGGTATCCTTTCTGACATCAAGCTCGCGGGCTTGTGCCTCCGGACCAGTGGTATCCTTTCGATCTGATGACCTCCAGACGAATAGGCCTCTTTCGATAGAGAGCAGCTTCGCTGTTCAGAGTCGGCACGTATTCTTAGGCCTCCGGCCGTCGTCAGCTTTTGGCTGGCGCCATACAGTAGATTGCCGGCTGTCCGTTTGTCATCGGCGTTTCGGAGCAGAAGCGACCGCGGCCATTAACTAGCCGTCGATGCTTATCGATGGTGTGGGTGTTTGTTTGCTAGCCATCTGAAAAGATTGGCTCTGGCATCCGAGACGAGTGATAGCCGATGACATCTAATCATGGAAATCGCGGGTGATCGTACGTGACCCCGCTGCAAACTTGCTAGGTGTAACACTACCCCCTCTCTTAGAGAGTTCGTCTCTGAACGACCATACTCCATACTAATCTGCTCTTCGTTGCTTTTGGCAAAACGTGATCCAGCGCGCTGAAGTGAATTATTCGAAATCCTTGACATAGTGAATCCGCACGGACCATTTCGCTTCGACCAGCTTGAGACATTCAAGCACAATCGACCAATCAGTTTGCATACATCCAGATGAGACATATGGCAGCAAGCAGAATCGATCAATCAGGTTGCGTCTAGCTAAGACACTTTGCTTTCTTTTTCTTGATTTGGAAAAATCTTGACCCCGTGTGCCCAAAACCAAATCCATCATTTCTCTTGATCCATCTTTCTCTTGATCTGGAAAATCATGACCCCTTGTGCCCTTAAAAACCAAATCCTTCGTTCGGTGTCTTGCTAGCCGTTAAAAACCCTTCATGGGGAAAAGGTACTAGCTCAACCGTTTGATCCTATTATCCTTCGCGGCCTGAGGATTCCATTTGTGATACTCCATTAATAGTCTCTTGTTGTCGAAGTTCTCATAACGTTCCTCAGTCCAATCTGCTTCTTCCAGATATCCCTTCCATTTGACCAGATACAGCACCCGTTTCCGTTCCTTGCTATACTGGCTGCCCATCATCTCTTCGACTTCGTAACGCGTTTCGTACTAATAGTCATCCACATCACAACCAAGCTCATTTGCTTCGTTAGCAAGTGCTGGTGTCAGTCTAACGGGATTGTTGGCGAGTCGATAGGGTTCAATGAGTGATACATGGAAGGCATTGTGAATACGCCATCGATTTGGTAACTCAAGCATAATAGCGGTGGGCGAGAGCACCTTCGAGACCTTGAAGTGTCTATGGAGCTTCGCATCTAGTTTCCTAGATGGTCTTCGAGTTTTGAGGTTCTTCCCATTTAGCATAACTAAATCACCAACCGAATACTTCGGAGGTTCCTTAGCACGCCGGTCATGGTACTTCCCCATTGTCTCCCGTGCTTGCTCTCAGGCTTTACGGCAGAGTGCATGCACGCTGGTCATCCAGTGAGCGTAGTTTCTGGATGCCGGATTCTTTGCTTCTGCTTCGATGGGCCAATTCGTTCCAGGATCGAACCCAAAGTTTGCAAAGAACGGTGACATTCCGGTAGCGGTGGTGAGAGAGTTATTATAAGCATACTCTGCCATTCGTAACATCTCGGACCAATTGTCCTGCTCATAATTGCAGTAATTCCGCAGATAGCATTCCAGCGTTTGGTCGACTCTTTCCATTTGCCCGTCCGTTTGAGGGTGGAATGGCGAAGATACCTTTAACCTAATGTCAAGAGCTTCGACCAACGAGGACCAAAACGAGGAGGTGAACCTAGAGTCCCGATCTGACACTATGTTCGATGGTAGACCATGAAATCTCCATACTTCTTTCAAGAAGATTTTGACTAGGTCTGTAGCTTTCTTCTCACCATCTTTTAATGGAATGAAGTGAGCCATTTTCGTAAATCGATCGACGATTACCCATACCGATGAGCATACGTCTGATACCGGTAATTCGATAATGAAGTCCATGGATATCGAATCCCATGGGCGGTATGCTAATTCGAGGGGTTGTAGAAGTCCGTAGCGAGCGTGGCGAGCTGCTTTGTTCCTTTGGCACTCAGGGCATGAGCGGACATAATCTTCGATACATTTCTCCATTTCTGGCCAAAAGAAGTTTCGTCTGACCAGCTCGATTGTCCTATCCTGCCCCATGTGTCCAGCCACCTTCGAATCGTGTTCCGCTTCCAATATCTGTTTCTTCAACTGCGGATCGTCCGGAATTTACAGTCTGCTTTGAAAATAAAGGGCTTCGTCTTCGAACGAGATATCTGGGCTTGGATTTCCTTCCATAGCTCGGACGTACTCTTCTTGCCATGCAGCATCGTTGTTAGCGGCGCTGACCACTGCTTCTAACAGCCATGATTTGAACTTGACTACCGGCATTGCTCTCAACTTTGCAGAAGAAATCGCAATCGGTTCGCCTCGTAACCTCATCGCCGTTACTTGTACTGTTTCTCCTTCAGAAGTTACCAACTGATCGGGTCTTAGAACGCGGTGGATAGGCTGGTTTTCGTTTTCTTCGGCACTACCTCCCCCTTTTTTAGGGCGGTACTCCAAATGCCTAGATAATGCATCCGGTTTCCCATTTGCACTTCCAGGTCGGTAGAATATTTTAAAATCATATTCTGCCAACTCTTGTGCACAGCGGGCATGTCTCCGATTCAAGATCTTCGTAGTCATAAAGTATTCGAGATTCTTGTGATCGGTGAACACGCTGATTGGATGAGCTGCACCTTCGAGATATCGTCTCCATTCTTTGAACGCGGATACTATGGCGAGCATCTCTTTGTCGTGGATTTCGTAGTTGATCTCGGCTTTATCCATCTTTCGAGAGTGGTAGGCTATAGGGTGCAATCGTCCATCAATGACTTGGGAGAGTACTGCGCCGATTGCAAAATCACTTGCGTCAGTGTCAATCACAACGGGCCAAACACGCTCGAAATGTCGTAACATGGGTGCCTCAGTAAAGTACTTCTTTAGCATATCGAAGGCTATTTGGTTTCGCGGATTTGCTTTCCAATTAAACTTTTCGTTCGTTTTCTTGGTTAACTCCGTTAAGGGATGGCATATCTTCGAAAATCCTTCAATGAAGCGTCGATAGAAGTTGGCGAATCTGAAGGAAGGACTGGACGTCCTTGACAGACTCCGGAATCTCCTATTGAAAAATAGTATCAATCTTGTCCTCTGACATACTGACACCTTCTCCCGATATGAGATACCCAAGGAACTCAACTTGTTTCTGGTGCCATTCGTACTTATCGGGTGCTATAGCCAAGTTGTTTTCCTGTAATCGACGAAGAACTTCTCGAGTCAATCGCACATGCTCTTCTTCGTTTTCTGTATAGATGAGGATATCATATATATAGACTACTACTCCATGATCGATTAAATCTAGCAGGATCTCGTTCATCATATCTTGGAATGTAGCTTACGCATTCCCCAATCCGAAGGGCATAACTAGGTATTCATAATGTCCATATCTCGTACGAAATGTGGTTTTCCATTCATCACCAGGTTTAATTCGAATGAAGTTGTACCCTGCCTTCAAATGAATTTTGGTGAAAATCCTCGATCCAGCAACCCTGTCTCTAAGTTTGTTCATAAGTGGCAATGGATAATGGTTCATAATCGTCACACGATTTGGACCTCTGTAACCCACGCACAATCGTAAGCCTCTTCCGTGTGGCTTTGGAACGAAGAGTATGGGCGCACCCGCGGGTGACTTGCTAGGACGAATCTTCCCAGAATCGAGCATTTCCTTCAGATATTCTTTAAGGACCGAAAGCTCCTTCTCTGAGAGCGCGTAGATGGGGCCCCATGGAGGTTGCTCTCCATCTTTCAAGTCAATGGCATGATCGTAGGATCGATGAGGCGGAAGAGCATTGGCAGTTTCTCG
>WHVE01000977.1:0-40655 GCA_015178995.1 Trichophaea hybrida
GTTGTTCTACACACGGCATCTTTTGGATATTGGCCACCTCAATGTTCGGCTGTTCGGGAGGGAATTTATCACTGCTACTCTCTGCCTTGCGCTTCTCACCACCTCCCTTCCTCATCTTTTCGTTACCTTTTATGGTCCCAGTCACTGTCCCTCACAGGCAGTTGCAGAGATTTCGGATTACATGGTGAATCCAGTCATGTCTGATACTTTCAGAATCATCAAACTGGTTAAGGGGTAGCAACTCAATATAACTTTGGATGAAATATGAGATAGCTGCTTCCCAAAGTGACAACTTGGTGTATCCCTCGATCCGCCTTATCCTCAAGTGGACTGGTCTCATCATGCAATGCGGGTGCCAAGGAATCTGCCATATGTGCCATATATGATTCTCAAACTTGGATATGTCACTTCCCCCAGGTGTGTTTCCTTTTTTTGACCCCATTCAAACTGCGCCTATTTTAACCATGAGTTGCCGGGTTGTGACATCAACCCCAGCAAATGTTGGAGGCAATTATCCATCTCCAGTTCCATCAGGTGGAACAATGTCGGCTGGGGCTGTCTGACTTTGATATTCACTGAGAGTGATCGGCTGCTGGCGTTGACGAAAGCGGATGTTAGAAGTTGGGGTCCATCGCAACACTGATGGTAGCACTTTGGTCAATCCCCATTGGGCAGGGGCCGCAATCACTTCAGTCTTGCTGGTCTCTTCAGCAGTGGCAGTTTCCAGTCTAAGTGTCAGTGTTTCTGGTGCTCCCAGCTGTACTGGGAGTGGTTGATGCAAGGCGGGCTGCATTGGAGGTGGGGGAGGTTTGTGGACCATGAACCTGGAGCAACTGGTGGTTTTGGTGGAAGGGGAGGAGGATGTGGAGTCCACCGGGCCTCTTCAGCCCCAGGTGGAGGGGAGGCAGATATGAAGTATACCAGGGCCCTTCACCTGTAGGTGGAGGTGGAGGGGGCTGTGGGGTAAACCGGGATCCATCCGTGCGAGGTGGACCTGGCTGCAGAGGTGGAGGCAGTGTGGTGTGCCAGTCATAGTCAGGCAGTAGAGATATTGGTGGGTTGGGTTCACTGAAAGTGGTGGTGGTGGTGGTGGAGGTGGTGGTGGAAGTGGTCAGGGTGGAACCAATTTGTACAGAACCCAGGTTGGTCAGTACTTATTCCACATGTGCTGTGCGTATGGACTGATTATCGGTGGTGCAGTAGACAGATGATAGTTGTCAGTGGTTGTGGTTCATATTGTGGTTCTTCAGTCAGATGCTGGGTGGTAGATACTTGGGATTGGGATGCCATGCAAACCCAGTCAACATATGAGAACAATCACTGCTGAGCTGCCAGTTGGGATCGGGTCATTGTGGAGGTGCACCACCATAATATTGATATGGGTGACCTGGATTGGTCAGAAAGTGGATGTTGGAGGGATTGTTCCGGTGACATGAGGTATAAAAGTAGTTAGGAAGAGGAGGTTAGGAGGTTCAGAGCTTTTTGCGAAAAGCTCCATGGTATCTGCAGTTGTTGCCAAGCATGAGGAAGTGTCACGGGCTGCATTCGTGGAAGGCAAGATATGTTAATATACACTTGCAATTATCATAAGCACACTCAATGCATACCAATCTCGTCTGCACTTCTCTTACCATACCACTTTGTTTGACAAACTTCTAATAGATGTCTTTGTCACCCATTGTCTGCTAGGAGTATTCAAGTTGATCACTAGATCAAAGGTGGGGTATTACCCCTTCCACTTGGTTGCAGTTTCTCAAAGCCCACCCAACTTATGCTACGATTCTGAAGCTATAACAAATACAACCTATGAACACCTGCAATCGCCTTGCTTGTTGAAGTTTGATATTTGAAATCAGCCTATTGCCTTTCAAGAGAGGTACTTGCTTATGCAGGTGACCATCTCTCATGTAACACAGCAGGCGACCAGCATGAAACACCTGTTGGTGGTTGCAGATTCCAGGACTATACTGAAAATTTACCACACATCCAAACATACAACTCTACCTTGAGATGGGAAACTCCAATCATCCAATGCCTATCAGACTGAGGTGTCTTGCTGTTGGATGGGAGCTGCACAGTTAGATGCCATCTAATCCCTGCCGCCACCTGCAGGTGCGTCTGAACCACTTCCTGCAGGTTTTGGTGGGGTGCTCATGATGAAAATCGAGGTCTTATCAAGGGTTGGGGATGGCCACTCGATCACATTGTGGGGTACAAACGATTTATTCAGTCAAGTGATGTATAGTTGATTGTCTTTTTCAAAACTAGTTCTCTCAAGGTTGCGTGCCATATAGAACAGAGGAACAGAGCCTCATCTCCTTCGAGGGGTGTGCAACTTGAACCTTTGGTAGCTTTCTTTACCCCTGAATTGGTGCTCATCACCATTCACCTACACTCATCGCATGCCATCATGCCATTTACCATACACTCATTGTACTCCATCTTACGATTCACAATATACTTGTCATACCATCTTCCATTTGTCATACACTCGTTGCACCATATCTACCATTCACCGTATCCCCCTTCCACCACATCATACCATTCACCATACACTCGTTGCACCATCTACCATTTGCCATACACACATCACACCCCATCTTCTGGAGATGATGTGAAAACAGTTACCAGTATGATTCGTTGGGCAAACCAGTTCTGACCATTGCGATGCACACCATGTGGAAAGCGGATCGGCAAGTCCACTGGTCTTGCTCAACATGATAGAAAAAATGATCCAGAGGCATTCGATGGAATGGAAGAGGTGATGAAATGACTGGGAACAAAAGCAAATGCAGATCTACTGAGTTGTGAGATGAGCAAAGCAGGCACATAAGCGAATGCAGAAGAACCAAACAGTACCCAAGCGTTCATACAAGCTGTGCTTGCCTCCGAAAGTGCTTCCATACCTGATCTACCAGAAACACCCGATGTCACATTGGTAACTGTGAGGAATGTCATCCACACAGCAGTGTATGTAGAGGCCGCAGGTGGGCAAGTGGTTGGAGAGGCTACGAGTCTCCACAACAAACACCGGAAACCAAATTGGAACTGGTGACACTGATTTGCAAATATATTCAATGATCAACAAGCCCGTGTTCGAGATACACAAATCAAACCTTGTGTAAAGCACTGTCAGTAGTGTGGCCAGAACTATTTTCTTGCGATTTTGTTCCAGACAGCATCTGAGCGCTGGGTGCTTCTGAGGTGCCTTGATGACAGACTAGAAGCAGAGAGTTGGCTTCACGCACCGGGGAAATATGGCAACATATACTGCAGAGACATTGTCATGTACATCAAGTTTCTTTTGGGGCATCAACTGTTTGTGGAAAACCTGGATTTCGCATTGGTGCAGCTGCGCAATTCAGCTGATTATCGAATCCATAGTGAAATTAACTCAGGAGAGTGGCTGTGGGAAACCCAAAGGCAAGTACCCTACAGTATGACAATTGTACCAAAAATTATCGCCTCTGACAAAACATATCTCATAAATGACTCTGGCAACAAGAGTGCCTGGCCACTCTGTATGAGTATCAGAAACATTCAGAAAGTTGTGGGTTGTGCAGGATCAAGGCTGGCCTGGATTCTGGTCAGATTCATTTGACTTCCCCTGAAAGGCAGAACAGATACAGACTCTTCATGGCACCATGAGATCCATACCATCCTGCCACCACTTGGAGAAGTCAATATCAGTGGCACTGGTTATTAGTGGGGTTGTGCTGATAGTTTCAAATGTACCTGCTACCCATTGCTAGCAGCATGGATTGGGGACTGTTGTAATGGCGATGGTCGAGTGATGGCAGCCGGCTCAGGGTCGGGGGACCACCCAGTATATCTTCACTTCGTGGGAGTGCAATTGCACTCCAGCGATAATCTTACATATTACTCTACTCTATATAATCACGTACTCTCGTGTGCAACCGTATGCATTCTATTTGACATCTCTGGCTGTATAGAGCCCTACTAGCACGTACTCATCCTTTCACTATTATCGCTCTCGAAAACTCCAGATACCTTTTGCTCATGAGAATTTGTGATCGTACCCCTTTTTGAGGACACATCATCAACAAAACTCTCATGATGCCTCCAAAGATAACTAGCTCTCATCTGAGAGTAACTGATGATGGTACAAGTGATAACACCCTGCAGGCTGCAGCCTCGGCATCTGGAGGTTGACAAACTCGTGCATCGTGAACTAGCCTCACTCCTACTATTCTATCTGGGGCCCAAATACAGGATGATGAAGAAAGCGGCCTTGACTATCTTAGCAATCTCGAAGACGAAGATGACACCCACGATCACTTGCAACCCCGTAACCAACGCAAATCAGACACCATCAGAAACCTCCTCCAAGTGCAACAACAGCAGAAAATGATGTTCGATGGTGTTATGAAGCAGAACGCGATACTGATGGAGGCCAATGCAAGGCAGTTGAACGCACCAACTGAAATTCCCTCCAATACCTAGAAGAAATTCATGATGTCTAACCCGAAACAATTCTGCGGTGGCGCTGTGGAATTAGAGATCTTCTTGGGCTCCATTCGTTCAAACTTCAAAGTTCACAGCTAATACTTCCCGCAGTGAGACATCAACTACGTGCAGGACACACTCGGCAATCTCGGCAGCTGGTCACATCATCCTCAATCGAATCAGAGGATGCTGAGTATGACAGACCCAATCTCATGGGGCCAAGACCAACTAGCGAAAAACAGCCCATGCCTGTTCGATTTCGAACTTTTCATGGTGGAATTGCGGAAGCAGTACAGCAACATGGAGCGGGTGCTCAATACCGGAAGTCAAAATGTCACCGAGTTCAAACAGGGGTATTTCGATAAAAACGAGACCGTTCGAACATATGCGAATCGACTACGGAAAATATGGCGAGATTCAAACCTCAATGAAACCCAGCACTTCACACCACTTTGCTACCAGGTTTGGGCGGGCTTGAAGCCGGAGCTGCACCCCAAAATCAAGCCCTTCACCCCCGAAAGTGACATATTCGACACACTAGATGCACTTTTTGACTGTGCGGCAGATGTCAAAACCAAGCCAAATCAACAAGAGCAACAAAAGCAACTGGAACCATCCCATTGGCAGAAAGGCGACCGAAAACGCAACTTCAAACCATTCATCCCCGAGCCGACACAAACATAACTTGAAGGCTCAAGTTCAGGCTCAGTCTCTACATCAAACGACAGGCGCCAAACCAACTTACCTCCAGCACCATGGGTCTCGGTAGAAGTCTATGGGAAACGGAAATTCGACGGACAATGCCTTTGCTGCGGCGGTGGTCATCAAACCCAACAATGCACGGGATACTCTCACGCCACCTGTCCCTACAAACTTGATCTCAACTCTGGCATGTAAGGCAACCGTCATGTCAAACGCCATCGGTCATTAGACACCGAGAACTCAAAAAACTAGCTTATCTCTCCCAACACTTGGCTCGGTGGAAGAGGTTGGACAATACAGAGCTGGGAATGGAGACCCTCACCACACGGGCATTAATGGCAACTTTGGACGAGATTCAACCCCACCGTATATGATTGAAGTCGAGGGTAGTGATGGAGAGCCCACAGGCCCACATGTTGAGCCAGTATCTCTGCGGCACGGCACGTCCGGATTCAGCTCATATCATCCACAAAGTCTGAATTCAAAATTGACAAAGCAAAATGCAACGCGTACAAGCACTTATTGACTGTGGCATGACAAGCATCTGTATGTCTCCAAGGCTCCGGAAGAAACTCGGCCTGAGAGATGAAGCAGCGGGCATCACCACTCTGGAACTTGATGGACATGTGATGGAGTCTGCGGGGGACAGCCAGAAAGTGATGATGACAGTTCAATGCCTCAAACATCTCGCACCAGTTGACAAGTCGGATATACTAGTCGTGCCAATGCAGGCCTACAACCTTATACTAGGGTTGCCATGGTTCAGCACCCGAAACCCCGATATTGATTGGACACGTTGACGATTAACCTCTCTATGAACACCGAATGGGAGTGTTCCAGGAGAAGAAGTGCACTTGGATAAGACCTCACAGGTGGACGATGACCCCCGGAGGCAAGACGCAATTCCTCCTGATATTGAAATACTCAGGGCGACTGCATTTGACAATCTCTTAGTGAGCGACGAGGTTGTGGAAGCATTTGCTCTACGAATTGGAGAATGCTCTGGACTGCTGGGAGCGACTTTGGACATCAGATCCTCGGACACGCCGGGTGAGACCGGAGCGCTGGATGACGATGAGCAGGAGCAGCAGCGGTAGCTGCGGCAGAAGTGTTAGATATTGACAGTGCTTGAATGACTACTACTTGCTCCCCAAGGCAAGAAGGGAGTACTGGACGGCGGGGGTTCCCATCGAAAATAACTCGTTATGACAAGGGCTCCTTGTTTCCGCGACACTTCTGCTCTTATTTCTCTGTACGAACTCAATGCTAATGTGTGCAGATGGAGCAGAAGCGGAGATGATAGTAACCGACAATGGAGGGCACATCCCCGCCAAATACAAAGAATGTGTCGAGGTCTTTAGTAAGGTCAAAGCGGAGACACTTCCACTGCATCGGTCAATTGACCATGCGATTGATTTGGAGCCCGGCCATCAGTTGCCATATGGGCGGATTTACAACCTTTCCGAGGTCGAGCTGCGAACCTTGAAGGCTGACATTGAGACGAACCTGGCCAATGACTGTATCCAGTGGTCATCATTGCCGGCGGCGGCACCAATACTCTTTGTCAAAAAGCAGGATGGTGGCTTGAGACTTCATGTCGACTACCGAGCTCTCAACACTAGGACGATTTAAAATCAATACCATCTTCCATTCATTTTGGAGATGCTTGACTGTGTGCGCTGCGACAAAATCTTCACGAAGTCAGACCTCGGTGGAGCCTACAACCACATCTGAATCACAGAAGGTGACAAGCACAAGACAGCATTCAGAACCCGATACAGTCAGTTCGAATTCCAGGTCATGCTATTCGGCTTAACAAACGTACTGGCGACGTTCTAGGCTTATATCGACGATTGCCTACAACCATACATCGACGACTTTGCCGTATGTTACCGGCATGACATCGTTATCTACTCGGAGGATGTGACGGAGCATGTCCAGCACGTTTGGAAGGTGTTGCAACTCCGAAAAGTGTTCGGTCTCTATTGCAAGGTGCAACAGTGTCAATTCGGAGTCTCCGATGTCGGCTTCCTGGGATTCGTCATCTCTTCAGATGGCAGCGGCATGGAGACGAATCGTATCGCGACAATCGATGACTGGCCGACTCCCAAGTCGATCAAAGACATCCATGTATATCTCGGATTCACAAACTTCTACCACAGGTTCATTCGGAAGTATGCAAAGATAACCACTCCAATCTCGGATTTGCTCAAGAAGACAGTCAACCCCAAATAGGAATGGACGAGAGAAGCCGAACTGGTGTTCCAGAAAATCAACAAGTCCTTCACCGATGCACCAATTCTGCAGCATATTGAACCGGCCAAGCCAATCATTCTCCAGACCGATGCGAGCGGCATTGCGATTGCCGGCATTCTCGATCAGTTCGATGGCTTTACAATCCTCCGGCCAGTCAATTTCTACTGCCGAAAGTGCTCTCCATCCGGGTAGAACTATGACACATATGATCGCGAACTGTGGGCCATTGTGGAGACGATGAAACAGTGACGATTTTACTTCAAGGGCGCCAGGCACAAGATCTTAGTGCAATGCAATCATAAGAATCTCCTATACTTCCAGACGTCAAAAATACTCTCCCGATGGCAAGCCTGCTGGGCGGAAATCGAATCCTCATACAACTTTGTCATTGAGTACCTGGAGGGCACCAATACCCCTGACGACAGCCCATCGAGAAGGCCCTACTATGAGATCGGCTATGAGCGACCTGTGGCACGACTTCTGGCCACCCTAGCAGCCACTTCAGTGGAGACTCCCGTCAAACCTTATGACACTCTCCTGCACGTGATTAAAACCGCCCTGACCACAGACCAATTGGCTGTCAACGTCTTGAGAAAGCTAGTCGACAATCCAATGAGAGCTGGTGCAAACGTAGAAGAGGAGGAAAATCAATGGAGAGTCGTCGCTGGAGCTCTGACCTATGAAGGGAAGATATATGTCCATGCAGACAACTCTCTGCGTGGCAATGTGATAAGTCTCTTTCATGTCAATCCTGAATCCGGTTACTTTGGAGCCCTTGAAACTGCTGAACTAGTATCTGGAGACATTTACTGGCCCGCAATGGATGCGTACGTCTGACAATATGTGAGCAGGTGCGAAGGTTGCTACCGAGTCAAGGCCCTCTGCCATGCCCGCCACGGAGTCAACATGCCGCTGGAACCACCATCTCGACCCTGGGAAGGAGTCACCATGGATTTTGTCACCGACTTACCTGAATCAAAAGCATCCGAGTATACGGGCATCCTTGTCATTGTCGATCGGCTCACAAAAATGGCAATCTACCTCACATGCAGGAAAGACCTTGATTCACCGGAACTTGCCAGGCTCTTCTTTGACCATCATTTTTGCAAAAAAGGTGTACCCAACAACATCATCACTGATCACAGCAGTCAATTCACGAGTCGATTCTGGATGAGAGTCTGCCCTCACCTGAGCATAGACCACCGGCTCTCAACTGCCATCCACCCTCAGACCAATGGCCAGACAGAGCGCCAGAACCAGACGATGGTGATGTACCTCCAAGCATTTTGCAACCATCAGCAGGATGACTGGGTCGCACTCTTACCCTTAGCCGAATTCGCATACAACAATTCCCTGCATGCTTCGACGAGGATGATAACATCCTGGGCCAACTATAACTGCCACCCAACCATGCAATTCAAGGGACTGAAACAAACGCACTCAAAGTCGGAGGTGCAAGCCAACTCCATGACTGCTGGATTGGAGGAAACTCATCGACTCAACAGAGAGAACCTGGTGGATGCCGAAGGCCGGCAGACGAAGTATGCCAGAGGCAAGGAAATGATTTTCGAGGCTGGCAATAAGGTTTGGCTCTCGACTCAGAATATAAAAACGACTCGACCCTCCAAAAAACTGGATCATACGAAGGCTGGGCTATACAGGGTGAGTAAAGTCATCAATAGGAATGCTTATAGATTAGACTTACCGAGTACGATGCACATTCCCAACGTCTTCCACGTCTCTCTACTTGACAAATACTCGCCTCCCACCATCGGCCAGCTGCCATCTGAACCGCAGCAGATGGTAGTCAATGATTCTGACAAATGGGAGGTCGAACGAATCCTTGACTCGAAGCGACACTACCGAAAGCTCCACTACCTCATGCAATGGGCCGGATACAACTACATTTGAATGAGCTGGGAGCCTGCAGCAAACCTCGGGCATTCTTCAGAGGTGGTCACCAAGTTCCATCAGGGGCACCCTTCGAAGCCACAATGCTAAACTGTTTCGGGGTCATGTCTATGACCATGACCCTATAAATGGAACCTACAAATCCACGACCTTAGTCCATGAATTCAGGAATCAGGAGGTACAGAACGGGCCAAATTGGATGGTTTCTTTTAGAGTTTCTTCTTTGTTTCTTCTTTTCTCTTCTCTTATTGGATCTCGGCCGGTACAAATGGCGTCGGCATGGGGTTTTGCCACCTACCACTGGAGGTTGAGTTTCCCCATGCACCGGATCCAATGAAAGGTCACCATTGAGCGGTACCAATCAGTTGCGGGATTTATGAGGCTCTACGAGGACGTACGTGTCTCGATCTTTATTTCTTTCCTTCTCTTCTCATGTATGGTATGGCAGCCCAGGTGGTCTGCAGCTAGAGATGGGGATGATGTAATGGCGGTGGTCGAGTGATGGCAGCTGGCTCAGGGCGGGGTAACAGCCCAGTATATAGTCACTTTGCGGGAGTGCAATTGCACTCCAGCGATGATCCTACATATTACTCTATTCCATATAATCACGTACTCGTGTCTGCAACAATATCTCTTCTATTTGACATCTCTGGCCATACGGAGCCCTACTAGCACATACTCGTCTTTACAACTGTCTGGAGATTGCAATGATTTTGAGGATTGTCAGAGGAGTATGCCCTCTGTGTGATGTACCAAAGGAACTTGAGCTGGGCCATTGGCAAGGATATTGCAACTAGGAGCCTCGATGTATATCACCCAAAGAGGAGAACCTGGAGGAGAATCCACTTGATGAATTGGAAAAGGTGCATCGGCAACCGACTTCAAATCTCTTCTGGAATCATTCCCTATGCAACGTTTATCGCTTTTGGCAACCAGAATTACTTCATCAACTCAATTTGGCGATTGTGAAAGATCTCATCAACTGGCTTCTGGAGTACCTCACCAATCGAGGCTTGAAAGATGAATTCGATGACTGGTTCACCTCAGTTCCACATTACCCCAACAAGATGTATTTCTTCCAACCGTCTATTACTCTCAAGAATGGACTGTGGCATGGCAATGAAATCTGAGAAATGCTCAAGAGTCTATCTGCAGTATGTGCTCCCCTGTTTTCAAGTGACATGGCAGAAAAAACTATCTCAGAAAGTACTTCAGCTATCGATATTATGAAAACTATTTGGGCACAGATTGAATTTTCTTTACCAGCCAGCCAGCAAATGCACTCAGGAATTGTGTTGAAATACCTTGACAAAGCTCCTGAAAGCTTTTACGAGTGCAAACAAATCATCACTTCTCAACGTGCTACTGAGTCTCAGATATGGCATCAGGAAAGCCATTTCGAATGCAGGCAGCAAAACTTAATGAGATGGCAATGGAGAAGATAGTCAGAGAGCTTCTTATGGAGATTTATGAAATGGCATATGGGCAGCAGACAACATTTGAGGTACACCTGAATGAGCATCAGGTGTATACCACTACCTGGAATGCAGAGAATCGGGTGATAACAATGGTACAATTCCAAGAAGAGCTCTACGGAGTATCCATAGACCAGCTTGCCCAGTTGGAACAGGTGTTCAAAGATGCTCAGGGCCGCCTGGATCTCAAGCTGTGTCCCGAAGCTAGCTGTGGACCAACAAGTATGGTTCCTCAAGAACTTGAACAAGAATGTCACTCCATCATAACATCCATGTTCGGTGCAACACAGGTCATTGTTGCTGCAATGCAGGAGTTCGAGTGGCACCTGTTGGAAGCTGAGAAAGTAGCAACACATTGGTCAGAGCAGTGCCAACAAGACTTTGCCTGGCATCTGATGATAGAGCATTTTGGGGCAAGCCAGGCAGCCCACGCTGCTTTTCATCACACCATGACAGAGCAGCACCTGATATATGAACATAAATGGGACTCAAAGAAAGATCAGAATTTGCCAAAGCAGCTTACGCTGCAATTGTATCACTTGAGACAAGCATCAATGCACATTCCCTGTTATTACTGCCAGTTCATCACATTGATGGGTAGTCCAGAGAGTTTTTGAACCTAATTCTCAGAGCTCTTGCACATTTCGAATGTCAAGGCAGTGTACCGTGCCCGCAATGGGGTCGACATGATACTACATCTTCTTCAGTACAATCATCGCCATTACGCAATGAACAACATAGAACGGACTCTTTGGTGGCTCACTTGGTGTAGATGGTACATTGAGCAGAGTACAGTTGTCCTGAACATGATAATGGGTCGAGAGAAACGGCAAATGACTAGGTGCACCCAGCAGAAATAGATTCTTCATTAGTTAAAAATGAAAAGGTATTCTGAGCATGTTGAGTATTTTGAAATTTCAGTTTGTGTTTTCTCAATTATGAAGTGTACTTTGAGTGGAATTTTACTTTGTAAAATTGTTTTCATATCTTTGTGGGATTTCCAATCTTGGTATAGTAGTCCCAAAAGGGTATAGCTTGGTCTGTTCCATTGTTTCAAAGTCAAAGGTCAGTTTACTTTTAAAAATGCAATATGTAGTAGACATACCATTGCTTGCTTAGTAATATTATTTAACCTTTGGTTTATATATTATCAGGACAAATCAGAAAAAAACACACCATATTTGGAATATCTCTAGGTATGATTAACAAATAACTATATATCTTGAATAATATTTCCTATTTTGGTTAGTTTGTTTTTGATTTGTCATTTCTAAATACTAATGTGAAGTTTCATTTCATGACACAGTACTGAATTATACGTTCATTATATTTTCCAAAAATTACAGTCACTGACTTTAAGCAATTTCAACATGTATCCAACCAGACTATACCTAATTTGGAACACTATACAAGGTTGGACAATCCCATCAAGTTTTGGATTCCATATGACTCAGCATCATTCCCATTACAGCACCCGACACAATCGCCTGAAGGAGAACTGAATATTCAAAAACCTCCAAAATGCTCAGAATACTCAGAATGCCTTTTTGTCTTTTTGCTGATGTTGGCAGCAAATCTGAACCTTTGATTCGACCCAGCATACAACCTCTGTGGCAATTCAAACTTTCAACTATTTGTGTACATTCACAGTCTTTCAAGTAGATATCACTAGCTGAAGCAGCTGAAATCTTCAATATTCCGACATTGCTATCACTTGTCAGGCATTATTTGCATGAGATCTGGGGGTGTGATGCAGTCAGGATGATCTGGGGCTATGAAAATGAGTTCAAGGAAGACGTAACCTTACAACCTCACAATCAGGTCCCTTGATACAGGCTGGAATTTCATAACTGTCCGCAGATTAACCGGTTCCTATTTGACTACAGCGTTCAGGGTACACCAGATGGTGCGATACGCAGGTGTCTACCATAGGCGACATGGGAGAGCATTGGGAAATATTTGGATGATTGACTCCATAAATGCCATCCCACATTTTTCGTTCGATACTTCACCTGTTCATCACCGACCAGTACCTCGCTGTGAAGTGAAATCATTGTGAGGACTAGCAGCCGGCTGTTGCAGCAGCACCCTAATGTCCTTTCATTTCTCAAAGCCTGGGTTGATAGACTATCACCATTGGAGTTGGCTGTTGTTGTCGGTAAACAGTTTGAGCATCATTTTGGATTCCCTCAAGAAGTGGATGCGTTTGTCAAAGAGGTGAAGCAATCACCACCACATGTTATTGCTGTGGAGAAAATCGACAGGCCAGGCCACTTGATCCCAGAGATTCGGGCAGCAACAGGGAACAGTTTGGTATGGATTGTACATAATGACGTGGAATTGGATTTGTACTGGAATGTATATTAAGACAAAAAACATATAGACGAAAGGTTTGGAGCTGCCTCTGCCATACATGCAAACAAATTCATAAAGTCTCATGCAGGGGTGCACTAAACATTCAGCTGGTGTATATTGACAATATATCTGTGTAATGAGATCTAGAAAGGTCCATTTATACAAATCTTTCATGATGATGGTTGAAGTAGCAGCGATCAATTGACAGCATGATCTACATATGCAGTCATCTACAATGCCAATTGGCAGTGAGGGCTGCGCAGTGTCAGAAATCCATGCAGAGCAGTGTATGCAAAGGAGCATGTTCGTGGACCTGCTGGAAAGTGGTAGAAATGCTGTGAGATGTTCCAGTGTAATTATGGAAAGTGCACATGTGCACTGGAAGCTGCCGGGGGTGTGTCAGAGCATTTCAAAATCATATGGATGGGTTTGTGAGCCTTCCGAGCCCTAATGAAGATTTCAGCAGGTGGCTGCCAGACCTGGGAGGACATTGCATTTTCCTGATGTAGTATGGGATCATATATTGTGTGAGGATTCAGGTATACATATTGACATTGAATCCTGCTGCTGTTGAACAGTTCCTGAACACTGGAGGTTTAGTTCTGTTCAGCAGAAGTCCTTCAGCCACTATAATAGGGAAAAACTGCTTGTAGTGAGTTTCAATCTGTTCTGGTGGGGTAATTTCTTGTTGCAGATAGAATATTTAATGCAATTTTGCCATGATCTAGCCATGCTAGTAGAATAGACGGAGGTGGTAATTGTTCAGGGGGTTTATATGATGGATACAAGAGGTTCTTTCTCAGGAATTGCTTTGTATTTCTGCCCAATTTGCATTTGCACATTGAATTTTTGCTGTACCATCCCCACAGCAGTACACTGTCTAGAAGTGCCCCACTCTGAGTACAGGATATCAACTTCAACTTTTTTTTTTTTCTCATCACTGTTTTTCTTTTTCTCATCACTGTTTTTCTTTCCAGAATCTCCACAACTGAGCTGCTTTCCCACCAAGCATGCTGTCCAATTATGCCCACCATCTGACTAGACCTTTCGTACATATTCATATCTCTGATTCTGATCCATATATAACAATTGCATCGTATTCACTATGTATGCCAGATTACCAGAATACCTTCAACAACCACCTGAATAATGCTTGGGCCTCAAGTATCATATAATATAGAGGTAAGAATCATATCTACTGCTCACCATCATCAAGTTGATTAGTACTTAGAATGTCTACCTCATCCCTGATCCAGTATTTTCATCCATTTGTGGTATTCTGATAATACTATTCTTATGTATATTATTTTTATAATGTATGCTGTGGTAGATATCATGGTAATTATTGCATACATGGATCGCAAACAGGAAGCCAAGTGGTCATACTCATAAACAATATGAGTGAGATATCCACACCACTGTTATCTTGCTGTTGGCTTTTCTACTTCCTGTAGTTTCGCTGATACCGACAATAGACTGGATACCCGTTGGTGTGTGTCAATAAAACAATAAAGTGTAACATTGGTGTTTCAGAACTATATGGAACAATTGATGGTACAAGACTCAAAGATGTAAGAGACATAATGATCCCTTCATTCTGATGTTTCTTGTTATTTGCCAATTGCATAAAGTATCCAAGAGAGCCTTGACAATATCATTCCAATTTTTATATCTGTGTTTCCAAATCTTATTGAACAATGTCATCTTCAGTATCACCAGTACAACCTAGAGGATGATCCATAGATCGACAGTGGAATACTCAAGAATCAAACAATCATCAGCAATAACAGGAAACTTACAGTTATCCTACAGACCAGAATCAAGGATCACACTATGTGATCAAATCCAATTACCGCATCAATCCAATCATGGGTCAGGCTCCACACAGCAGAAAAAACGCATCTGACTCATGGCTTTGCCCAGAATATCATCTTCAAGAGTAACAATAGCAATATCAAGGTGTGCTTCAGTATTCTCACCAGCAGAGTGTGCAAGGTGCAATACTCGCCCAATGTTCCCTGCCTCAAACCCAACGCATGCCGTATTACATCTTTTCTCAGCTGAACTCCCAAGGCAGCCCACAGTATACCCAACATCAGATGAGGTACACCATAGTTCGCCAAATAGCAAAACTTTCATCGTGTACTGCCATATCCCCAACAGCAGAAATCCCAAGGCACACCACTGCTTCTTTCTCTCCAGCCAAATACCCAAGGCACATGACTTTATCCCCAACAGCAGAACTCCCAAGGCCCACCACTCTCATTCATTCCCAGCAGAACACCAAAGGTGTGCCACAGTATATACATTCCCAGCCTGACCCCCTGCCACAAACCTGGGGCACTCAGCAGTATCCTCATAACCAGCTGAACTCCTAGCAACCTCAAGGCTCACCAAATGCTCTTCATCAATAGCCTGGGCACAAATCACATACTACACACTCTGATTCAAGCTCAACAGATCTTAACCAGAGAAGACTATTTGGTTGCAACTCACCACCAATCCACCAAAACTCCTCTGCCATGCTAGGATCATCAGCAAAACACTGGTACACCTATTTCTCCTCAACCATGCCCAAATCGCACTCTGCTGCTATTGGAAGGGCTTCCACCTGAACCACAACCACTATGGAACACACATAGAATGCCAATTATTTCACCTCCGAAGCAGAGAGTAATGTCTCCAGCAGATCAGAAAACTGATCCGGAAAAGGTCACTGTGCTGCCACCCTGCCCTGAAATCTCATTTGATGTGTTTGAAAATCATGACGATCTTTTGGTGATAACTAAGGAATGTGTTGCCCATCATGGTACCAGGCCACCCAGTCGTTGAACTGCCGATTTCACAGACAAAAACCTTGCCACTCAAATGGATCAAACAACCACCATATTCAACCAATAGAAAAAATTATTTGTTTTCAGTTGTATTGAAAAATCGCATAAGGAAACTATGCCCAGTTCAAACAGACAAAACCTGCAACGATATGTATCACTGCACAGGGATGCAGTATTGGCCTACTGTATTGATTCTTATGATCAATAGATGCTATTGGAATATGTCAATAATTCAGAGTAAACATGATATCCGTGAATGCATATGATTTTGCACAAGATCACTGATGAGATTCGGGAAAAAGTATCAGGAAACAACACCAAAAGAGATCCATGCCGGATGTTAAGATGAATCTCCCTGTATTGGAGAACTCAAGCTGTATAGTGATAGTATATTGCAGATCTCAAGATAACAAAACAATTATCCCGAGGGAATCGTCAGAGTCATCTATCGATGTCAAGATTGGGCAGGGGCTTCTGTCATTTATATTGAACAATGGCAGTCCAAAAGTATCTGACAAACCATTGACCTTTACCGCACAGTTGTTGCACATGTTGCATAATGACCTTTTGGAAGATATTCATATTGGAAGTTACAATAATGGACAGGTGATCCCCATGGTGCTGTTTGATTAAATTTTGCAAAATACATCACTTTTGAAGGTCTTTCAGCTTCAAAATGGTTACAAGGTTAAGGTTCTCCTGATCGAATTGAATTTGACCAGGGAATATGTCATTGATATGGCGATTATCCGTTAATGACACCAGGGTCAAAACAGCAACTAATGAATATAAACTACAACAATTCAAGTGCAGTGAATAAGAGTAGCAAGGATGATGCTAAAAGAAATAAAAAGCTATCTTTAAGTGTATTGCAATATGTTAGTGGATTATAGTGAATGAAGCCAAAATCGATTATAATCTTATGTAAATTATTCATACACTTGCCAATGTGACACTAATTGAATATATTAATTATGTCAGGTATGTCTGTACCGGAGTCTGAGTGCTTTGGACCAACTAACGAGGGAGGCCATATAGGAAATAATGATAAAAAACAAATCTGGGATCAATGAGGCTTATGAGCAGATCTGGTCATTTGATCAAGTATCAAATGACAATATATCAGGTTGGAGTACAATACTGCATACAATCAATAATGTATTTAAGCATCTGTATTTAGAAAAATCTCTCAAGCTTCTTGGTACATTCCTGAAATGCCAGTCAAAAACAAATCAATTTCTGGTCATAAATTTACTATCTCTGGGCTGCTGGTAACATTTCTGACCCATCAAATCTAGGCCATCTGGTTCATTGTCAGAAGATTGGTCTGGGATGCTCACATGCCTGGTCCTCTCTTTGCAGACAACATGGGTTTCTGAAAGACCCATATTTCGCTTGCAGTGGCCATGTTTTTAACATTGCAGACTGAGAAAACAGATTCTGGTTTGCCATGGTCAATTCTTTGGGGTCAAACTGTGGAAGAATAGATGAATCCAGTGCAGAATGATGATTCAGCAGTCCCATCAGCAGTATGGAGTTATTATTCATGAACAAAGAAGCATCCTATACTGTGCAAGCTGATGGAGATCAAGACAATACCACCCTATTGCCATCCATATCTGGTACAACCCCATGAACCAATCTTGGTTGTCACCCTTCATTGAATTTGTGAGACATTTAAAAATGTCATAAAAAATATGTCCTACAATATGAATGATACTATAATCAATCTGTTGGATCCAAACCATTACACACATACAAATCACAATCTGAAAACCTCCACCAACAGGACAGAACGAAGATAGAATATCCATATGATATCACACAATACCTTAACTGTATTAGTCAAACGGAATTGTCAGAGGCAACTGAACAAGTATGCTGGAAGTTTTGCAATCTTTGACAAATTACACTGATTCATATGACATGATTCTCAAAGATCCAGTGCTGCTGTTGAGGTCCAGATAGGATTTAAACTGCAGGTGACTGTGATACCAGTGAACTACACACTGAATGAATGGGTCAATCAAACAAAGTGGTGGTTCTCAGGTCAGCTGATCTGTTCTGAACACAGAACTTGGATTGAGCTGCATGAGGTAAAAGCCATTCAGATTGCTGTTTGGAGTTTGACACAAGACATCAGGTCTGATGACAATGAGGCAGAAATGGCTGAATCCACGCAGTGCATCAGTATAGCCAAACCATTGACTCTCCGCAGGTGGTCAGAGTCCAAACTAGCTGATTGAAAACTGTTGGTCAAGATGCACAAGGTGAAAGAACATATTGTTAACCTGACATTGACCATGGCAGAACAACCAACTCTATAGCAACAGGTGAACTGATATACATCTCAAGGTAAGGGAGGTGCCTACTGGGTTCACCAGTAGAGATTGGCATGTCTTTCATTGGTCTTAGAGAATGTGGAGAACAAGAATGTTAGGGGCAAGGAATGGATGACTTGAGGGAATCTCTATCATTCTGACAAGGGTTCAGGGCTCAATATCGAGGGTTCAGGGCTCGAGGTTCTAAGGGTTATAAAACGGAAAGCCGGATGGCTAAGAAGTCCGAAGTTAGCCTGTAGCTACGAAACAAGGACAGTATACAAGAGACTCGATCCAGAATAACCAGGTGTAAATGAAGTGAAAGCCTAAGCTAATTGATTGTTTTATAGATGAGAGAACAAGTGAAGTAAGAAACTGATCCACCACCAAACGCCTGGCGTATAGACAGTGATTCACTCGTTCATAATACATTGGAACTCCCACTTTCATTGCACACCGCTTTTGTATGATTCTGTCGTTTCTCTGATTTGAAACTGGATTTCGTTCTCATTTTGCTTCAGCCTTCACTCGAAACCTCATTTCATTCTCGTTGTGCTTTACCGTCCACTTGAAACTGGATTTCGTTCTGGTCGTGCTTGAGCCTCCGTTTGAAAACTGATTTGATTTTTGTCGTACTTAACCTTTTATATTACTCACTGAGTGTTACTCCACCACCGATCGTTACTCAGAACAACTGAGACGGTAGCTTCCCGTCTCCAATGCCGAGTACCTACGAGGTTCACGAGCCCGGCTTGCCAGTTAGTTCAGTGTGAAAATCATCAATTACCTGTTGTCCATCCCCTTTGGCTGCGGGTCCCCAACTGCGCTTGTCGTACCCTCTCCATTTCACAAGATATAGTAATTGCTTTCAGAAAAGCCTGGAATGGTCCACCCACTGGACTTCGTACTCCTCTGCTCCTTCGACGACCACTGGTGGTGGGGGTTCTTGCTGTTGATATGGTAGAAGATCTTGAACAGCTTTCTCCAAACGAAATATCGGTTGGTCATTGTGAATGTATAGCTGATTGGGTAGTTTGATTCAATTGCTACAGGTACTTATAAACTCGGTGATCCAAATGGCCCTATTCGTTTCCAGTCGAGTGTGTTGTTTGGCCGGGTTATTGCTACATTTCGTGCGTCCAGCCATACTCTATTCTCAACTTCCGATGGCATCCCGACCCTTCGGGACTTGTTGGCCAGTTCAGACAGTATGGCCTGGGCTCATTTCATTTCTGCCCTGAGTGCACTGCAATGTTGCTCCAACAGTTGGGCCATCTGCTGGGCATTGACTTTGCGAATATCGTGAGGATCTTTGTTTGGGTGTCGGCCAAAGGTCATTCGTGGATGCATGCCATAGTTGCCAGAAAAAGCGGAGCAATTAGTCATTTCCGAGGAATGATTGTGTGATGCCAATTCCGCCAATAGTAACCACCGGACCCAATTGTCCTGCTGGTAATTAACAAAGTTCTGGAGATACTGTTCTATTGCTGCATTGACTCTTTCACTTTGGCCATTGGTCTGAGGATGAAATAGGGTTGACAGCCTTCGTTCGATTCCCAATCTTTCGCAGAAGTGTTTTCTGAACTCCGAAGCAAATTTCGGCCCTCAATTGGACACTATTGTTTCTGGCAGTCCATGCAGTCTGAACACTTCTTTAACATACATTTCTCCCAGCTTCTTTCAATGTACCTTGACAGCACTAAATATCGCATCATTGTTAGGCGATCGACCACTACAAATACTGCGTTGAAACCTTTGCTTTCTGGCAATCCGACTATGAAGTCCATGCTCAAGTCTTTCCATGGTTGCTCTGGTACTTCTAACGGTCATAACAAGCCATGAGTATTTCCATGATTTTTCATGCTCTGTTGACAGGTGTGGCAGTTTTGTACATAGCAGTTCACATTCTTTTTCATCTGGTGCCAGGAATGGCTTAGGCTCAGCAGGCCGTATGTTTTTGCTCATCCAAGATGTGCCGCCACTGGAAAATCATGGCATTCGTGAATCCACCCGAGTTTGTTCTCGTCTGTGGGTAGGATTTGTATTTCAGATATTTCAAGCGACTGATCGTTATGCTTGCATAGCTTTTCACTACTATTGAATAGACAATCCTGACATACATTGTTTATCCACTTCCATAACTCTTCGGAGCTTACGCTCTCGCTATCCAGGTTGGCTGTTGCCACGAATGACACGTTAAACCCTTGGCGTTCCCTCTCGTTGATGTTATCCGTTTGGAGCATGATCTGCTGGGTTTTTCTGCCCCCCCCTTCGGAGAAATGTTTTCTGGCATTCTTATAAGTGTATTGGGTTTTTGACATTGCTTACAGGGCCGGTGAACTATCTTGAATTTGATTCTCGACAAAATTTCGGACTATCTGGGCTGCTTTCGATTCAACAGTTTCGATATCATGAAGTACTCCAGGTTCTTGTGATTGGTAGGAATTTCAATCGGATGTGCTGAACCTACGCATTTGGGTCTCTATTGTTCCAGGGTTGTGACCATAGCACCTAATTCTGTGTTGTAGATTTTGAAATATTCTTTGCTGGGCAAGTGTTTTTTGGAAAAGAAGGCCACTGGGTGTAGGACTCCTTAGTCGTTGTATTGAGAGAGGACTCATGCAAATACGTAACTTGAGGCATCGGTTTCAAGGACTATCTCATTTCATGATGGAATTGGGCTAACACTGGTGCAGTTGTAAAAGCTTTTTTAGGTTCGGCCAATGCTCTTTTTTGATCGGGTCCCCAGTAAAAAGGTACTGACCTTTTCATAAGTTTTATTAGCAGTTGTACCACCCTGATGTAGTTCCATATACATCGTCGATAGAAGTTGGCAAAGCCCAAAAAGGATTGGGCTTCATTTAGTTTCTCCGGTGCTTCCCAATTTTCAATGGCTTGAACTGTCTCCGGATCCATTCTGATTCCGTTCACTCTAACACTTGACCCTAGGTATTTGTCTTCCTCCTTATGGAACTATCATTTCTCTGCTTTGAGATAGAGACCAGCTTTCATATGTGCAGTCATGACTGCTCTAACGTGTTTCTTGTGTTCCCTCAGGTCATCTCTGTAAATCACGATGTTGTTCCAGAACACTGTACAGAAAATGTGCAAGAATGGTCGTAATGTACTGTTGATGAATTCTCGGAAGGATGCTGGGCCATTGGTGAGTCTGAAAGGCATAACTCAGAATTCGAACAGTCTATTGCAGGTTCCAAAGGCCCTTTTCCATTCATCGTCTTCTACCATTCTAATTATATTATACGCGTTGCGGACATATAGCTTGGTATAGTTGTGGGCCTTTGAGAGTCTTAACACAGTTTCTTGAATCAGTGGAAGGGTGTACCGGTTTTTTATCATTTCTTCGTTTAACCCCCGATAGTTGATGAAAGTCTCACACGTGCTCCCGGCTTTGGAGCAAAATTTTGCCGGGCTCTGCAGGACGATGAAGATGATTGGATAAATTCGTTGCACAAATTCTTTTCTATTCATTCATTTAGAACTTGCAACTCTTCTCATGACAAGCTGTTAATGGATCCAAACAGTGGTGTGAAGCCCTCCAGTAACATAATCTTATAATGATAGGGTCATTGCAGTGGTAGCGTTTCTGCCACAACTTTGCTGAATAGGGGTAGAAACTGGTGGTATTCCTTGGGAATGACTTCTTTGAGGGGTCTTCTTGTGGATCCTTCATTCCCAGGGCTCTATTGATTTCATACAGCATAACCGCATAAATCATGAGCTTCTCCTGTTTGATGCATCTCATAAAAGATGATGCGGCTAATGCGTAGATGTCTAGCTTAGGTTTTTCCAGATCCACTGTTGATTTCATATGGTTGCCCCACACCCATACGCTCGAGAGGTGGTGGCAATGCTGTTGGCGGTAACTGCTTTCAAAAGCGATCCTGCGATTCCGAACCTTGCCCTTTACATCTTAAAGTTGTAGCCAGGGTAGCCCTAGCACAATTGAATAGTGTCCTCATTTCGTTACAATTGCTGGTAATTGCTCCTGGTGTGATCGTATTTCTATGTTTAGCTTGGACATCATCGTATTGGTTCCTGACTCGATGGGTCTTCCATCAATAAACTTCTAACTCTCTTGATTTCCGACATTCTTTTTCTTCTAACTGATGATGGCAAACAAAATCATTATCCACACATGCTATTCCCTTGGCTCCGCAGTCAATTACAGTGTACATATCAATGACTTTTTCTCCCATTTTCACCAAACATTTCACGAGGAGATGCTTGCTTTCCATTGAAGATTCTTTACTTTTGGTGGTTTGAATCAAATACTGAGAAATTCCAAAACTAGAACTAACATATGTTGACAAAGAAAATTTGTGCCCAGTGCAATGGCCATCCTTATTGCACTGGCCTAAGCTTTTCCCAACTCCATCTTTCCCAAATCTACATCCACTTCATTTGCTGCTTTCTTACAAGGTGTTACTTTCACCTGTCCTGATGCTGCTTTCAATTTTCTTGGGCAAATTGCTGCAAAGTGCCTTGAATCCCCACAGTACATTCACAATCCTTCTTCCCTGCGTCTTTTTCCTTCCTCCTGCATAATCTTCCTCCCCTTGACTGCTGAAAGGTCCATTGGGGAAGGACCATTGTAATCTGCAACTGTGCCCGCTGGTGTAATTTCTGGGGCAGGTGTGGTGTTGCTCATGGTTTCCTGTTTCTTTGACCCTGCTGTCCATCTGTCTTACTTTCTTTCTGTGGCTCAGGTGCGAATTGGGGAGTCTCCTTTCAACCATGTTTTCACAAATACGGTGAGGTCTGATGGGATGTCGCAGTGCTGTAGTGAGTCCTTCAACTCCTCAGATAGGCCTCGTAATGATAATTCTAACTGGGCTGCTTCGTTCCAATCGATGTCAGGTACCCACCATTGGAAATCTGAATAGTATTGGACAAAGTCTTGATCCTATTGCTTAGGTTTGAGCCGTTCCCGACTCACTGTTGCCCATATGTCCTGGTCTTTGACAGCCAATTGCATCTGGTCCAGCGATGTTTCTAGTCACTCAAACTTCACATCTCCGCTTTCCCTGTCCATGTACAGTTGAAATTAATTCACGGCCACGCCTTCTAGTCAATTGGCCGCATACCACATTGTGAATTGTTTGCCACAAAATCGTCACGGTTTGTCCACAATACTCATGGCTAGTTGTACCAGCTATTCTCGAAGTGCCCTTTGGTCTGTTCCTGAAAATCGGAGAATTTTGCTGCCTTTCCGTCCTCTGCTAGCGCTACCATTATCACCATTCCCCACGAGTATGAGCACTCTTTTGACCTGATCCTGATGTTCATTTCTCACTTCTCCAATTAATTTCAATTGCTTCTGTGTATCCTCGAGATCTGGCCTTAATAACTCCATATCTGTTCGCAATCTGTTTGCCAGTTATTACTCTAATTCGGTGACTTCGGTCTGTAATTCCCCGGGTGCACAGGTAGGCACTCTTGCTTCCCAGTCCTTGAATCTTTGTTGCATTAGAACCAACTCCTTGTTCATGTTTGCCTTGTTGTGTTCCAGATTGTTCCCTGCTTTCAACAACTTGGTAATTCGTTCTTGAGCTGTTCCAATGTTTGCTGCTGGGTTGGCGATTTGTTCATTTAGTTGGCTCATTTGATTCTCCACTTGGGATGCTGGTGCCCGTAGTAGTTGACTTAAGGTATCCTTCATTGCATTCACCGCTTCCAGGGCTTGTTTCAGATCCAGCTGGGTGAAATCTACCAATATCTGTCTCCCTATTATTTCTTGGCTGATTCTGGAAAGCTCTATGTATCAAGCTACTGGTGCTGCAGAGCTGCCTTCCATTATTGCAATTTTCGAACGGTGATGGATATATATATTTGTTGATTCTCCATCCGAAAGTTTGTACTACTTCCAGGTACTCATCACAGATATACCTCCAGGTATCACTTTTTCAGTATGTCCAGCAGTCGTTGCCACAAGAAATTTCACACTAAATACAATGATTGGGGTTCCAGCACATCAACATCTGGTTAGATACCAAGACAAAAGGGTTTCAAGACCGAAGGTCCACAGTGAACAAGAATACAATTGCGTTTCTCAATGCAATCAAAAAAGATATCGAATTCCTCTATTCCACAATTGCAGGTAAGTATTTTGGCCCACTCCTGAATCGCTCAGCAGTTGTAGTGGATGGTTGGGTTTGGATAATCGTGATCTAATTCGCCTTGTTCTTCAAAATAATGACAAAAATAAATCCAATCGCAGGTCCTTTCATCCTCACTCGTATATTTAGAAGTGTCACTGATTGCCACAATTATCTGGATTCGTCAGTCATTAAAAGGTCCACAAGCAAGGTAAACAGATGTGTTTCCAGTAGGAATAGATAGCCAATCTGTTTTCGAAATTGCTTGCTGATTTAAAAACTTTGGAAGACATGTTGCAAATGCAGTGACAATAATTGCAGCCTAGGCGAGAAGTATAATGGCACATGAAACGAAATTATGATCGGTACAATCGATTGTTGACTGGTTCTGCCATGAAGGGTTGAGGGCTCCGTATTGGGTGTTCAAGGCTCCATATCGAAGGTTCAAGGCTCCGTATCGAGGGTTTAGAGCTCGAGGTTCGAACGGTTATAAAACTGAATGCCGGATGGCTAAGCAGTCCGAAGGTAGCCTGTAGCTATGATGCGAGGACTGTATACAAGGGACGCGATCCAAAATCACTGTGTGTGAAAGAAGTGAAAGCCGAAGCTAATTGATTGTTTTATTAATGAGAGAACGATTGAAAAAAGAAACTTATTCTCCGCCAAACACCTGGCTATTATACAGTAATTCACTGGTTCATAATACATTTGAACTCCTGCTTTTTTTGTACACCATATTTGCACGAGTCTGTCATTTCCCTGATTCGAAACTTGATTTCGTTCCTGTTGTACTTTAGCATTCGCTCAAAACGTGATTTCATTCTCGTTGGGCTTAGCCTCCAATCAAAACTTGATTTCGTTCTCGTCGTGCTTTAGCCTCCATTTGAAACCTGATCTCATTTTTGTCGTACATAACCTTTAATATCACTCACCCATCATCACTCCACCACTGATTTTTACTCAGCACAACCCTGACACATTCCAGTAGCTATGGGAGGACTTGATTCTGATTCTTGTACATGAGCTGGCAAAATATCCACCTGCCAAGCTAGGAATGAATCTCCCAGAAGCCCAAGAATTTGTGTTGTCCAACCCTTCTCTTCAGAAAGTGGTCTTGTTGTATCCTCTGCGTAGCCAGGTCCATCATCTTTGATTGTTGATCCAGCATTATTTTGGTGAATATGTTGATATATTCTGGATATATGCCGAGATGGACTCACAAGAGTGGACCTACATGCAACTGCAATACTAAGACTCTCGCAACCCCTTAGTATATATGACAACTCAAACGGTAAGTAGCACAGGCCTTGATTTATCCGCTGCACATTATACAGTGATCACACAACTGTTGTGGGTATAAAATATAAAACATCAGGCATTTATATAGGTGGTAAGAGTAGTGCAAAACTGTTTACTGCATACATGACTACTAATCAGTGGGCTGTACAGTCATGATGAATAGGTCAGTGAACTCAACTAGAAATCTGCATTTGCAGAAATATGGGTTTTGTACAGATTTATAAATCACCCAACGATCAGTATCAATATTTTATACCAAATGGTCAAGGAATATGAAAGGTGCAACAAACCATTTATAGCAGTACAATAAAGATGATATATTATGAAACACTTTGGAATTGTCATATATATATATCCCATTGTTGTATTTTATAATCCTACTAACATATGCATTTGAAAGGCATAGCACCTTTTTTTCTGTTGCAATGTTGGACATTATTATAGATGTACTTGTGGTGGAAGTTTCTGGTAGTTATGTTTGCTTTATACATGTACTGGTGTCGGAGATCACTGGAGTTCAGGGTTGAATGATATATGCACATGTAGTATATGTTTCTGAAGTTTATAGTTGTATTATTTCTAAATCTCATTATTGATTGAAATGTTTACTATTGTGTTCATGGGATTTTTGTAACAGTTTACTCGAGGCAGAATTCAATCACCAATGCCATTGCACCTGGGTAACTGAAATCATTGTCTAGCAGAAGGACTTTTGACAAAGATGTTCATATATATTCTGTTGAAGAACAAATGGCAGGGTTGGACTTCAAGCTTATTCATTGTTGGAAGGATCAATGTTGATCGTGAATATTCAACTCTATATTGACGGTAGTATCATAAGATTCAACCAGATCCTTACTTTTCAACTGTAAGTTTTTGATAGTGTTGATCTTTCCATGAATTTTTATTGTCAATATTGTCCACCTTGTCCTGAATTTTGGACTCTGCATTGTCAATAGTGTTAGCAGATTCAACCACATCAAAATAAGTGTCCTAATAAATATTTGCCTACCAGCTCACACTCAATCGGTGTTTCTTATACCACAACTTGTTGGAAATATATAGGGTATCTAACCTAAAGTTGATCAGCATAATATGGGTATTGCCATCAATTTACTGATCAGAGAATTTGCAAACCATTTCCTGCCCACCTCATGATTGTCTCACAATATAGAACTTCTCACTAGAATGCCCAACTGAATCAGTGTTGTTATATTGTAGGATCAAGAATTATGGTAGTTGGAATGTAGAGTTAGTATATTCTACGTTAAGCTCTAGCATTTTGAACCATGTTCTCACATCTGTAATATAATTTTGACCATCTCATATTGTATGCTGCAGTATTGATTGTCTCAAGATATCCCTTGACCCAACCATATGTTGTCTGTGATCTGGGCACTGGCAAATCCACACCATCCCTATATTGTTCATAGATGGTCTAATCAAATTTTACCATCCTATGGTGTACCTAAACCTGAATAATTATAAGCTAATACATTTGATTCCCCAATAAAGAAATAGTTCCATCCTAACTTTGTCACTATGCTTCATTTTTAACCTCATATGAATTAGTGGTAACAACAATTCAAGACCTATTTATATTCAATTTAGACTCAACTGTATATGTTCGGTCCAACCAGAAATGGATTTTATACTCAAGCAAAAGATGTATGAGCTGAGTATCAAATACCAGTAATGTATGAGCTGGGAATGTGATACCAGATGAGAGAAATGTATGAGCTGGGCAAGAGTCTGAGTATTCCCTGCCATACCAGCCATCAATTGATGGCAACATCTGTCACTTGACAACTTCAGGTTAAGTGTTGCTCACCTGCTGATATTTTATAATTCCCCATCTTAATTAATTAAAGTTCATGCACAACATCAAACACCAGAATTTTTGAACATAGGTTTACTACCTTGCCTAAATAGAATTTATGTAGACCATATATTTGCTGTATTGGATGCTCAATAATACTCTATAATGCATCAAGCAATAATCAGGTGTCAATCTAAAATAAAATCATGTGAATTATAGTTTTAGTAAGTACACATATTACTGGACTTATTATTGCCATCCTGGTATTGCAGGGCCAAACACCTAAATTTTCTCCCATCTAGATTGTCATCTCTGTCAACAACTCTATTTCATCCTACATAAAATATCATCAACTACTCATTATATACTCTCTTATCATTATATTTCCTGAGTGCAATGCTATATACTGATGATTGCCATGGCTCAATAGGTGTTATGGGAAAAGTATTAGAACTTGAAGTCATTCCCATGAAGATCCTGTTTGTCCTATTCTGACCATTGATCACCAACTACACAGACAACAATGGTATACAATATTCAAAAAAACTGTGAGTTCTTTCCAAGAATCTCTCCATTCCTTATGAAACTTCCCTGCCTATGTTAACTGAAGCAAAATTATGTGCTTGGACTGATTACACATGGAATGATATTTGAAAGATGATAGCTGCTACTTTGGGAGATTTAACGTTCAATCCTCAAACATATCCGCTATGGACTTGCCTTGGTGCATCAACTCACTCTGATGGTAATCCTCACCACACATCTCTAACTTTCCTGGTACATTCTTTTATATACCATCATTGTACACACTTCACCTCCTTTCATCACTAGTTTTATATCTGATGTACTTATCAAAGGTCTTAAGGCAACACACCCATGCAAATTGTAATGTAAGGTCTTGTCCTAAACTACTATTCAAAATCCAGGTGCCTGAATATATTTCTACAGTCTATTGGTGGTATCCAAAAACCTGTGTAAGAGACCATGGAGCATTTGGATACACTGATAGTTTATGTAATAAACTTTCAAACTGCTCTCCTTCTGGCACCCCTGGCAGTTGGTATATAGTTGTAAGTTAATGCTTCACTATAGTATCCTCAACAGTCTGTCAGATACAGAAGTATTGATTTGTGCTTATGGTTTGTGTAGATTGCTTGCAAGCTATTCTCCTACCAGCACACTGGGAAATTGATATACAGTTGCAAGTCATACTTTACCCTAACTGGCACAACGGTCTGTCCGGCATGGGGCATTTGTATGTGTTATTGGCTGTGCTGGTTGCTTGCCAACTGCTCTCCTGATGGTGTACCTGGAAGTTGGTATACAGTCGTAAATCATACTTCACCCAAGCCCCTCAATATTCTCCTGTATGGTGGCTTTCATTGGTGCTCATGGTCTGAATAGGTTTTCTGCAACCGGTTCTCACTCTGGTATGCCTGGATGTTTGTGTGCAGTTGTGTGTCATACATGCCTCTAGCCTCCTCAACTGTCGGTCAGGCACAAGTGGACATATTTGTATGCTTTCTTGGTATGTGTTGGCTCTGCTTGTATACCGGTCTCCCACCTGAGTACGTGGTAATTGGTATATTAATAAAGTATGCTTTACCCTAGCCTCCTTCACCATCTGCAACAATCCAATTTTAGGTGTTACAGTCTCTAACACTCAGTTCAACTTAATAATATATTTTGTGCAGTTGGCATGCCAGGAATCAGCTACAGTTGTATTGTAAGCAGCTATGGTTGTATAAATATCAAACAAATTCAAACCTTCCCAATCAACAAAGCAGCTTCAGTTGTATAAATATCCAATAAGTGCCAACCTCTTAATGAACAATCAAGTTTCAGGTTCTCCATGAGTTGTTCTACACAATCCAGCCATCCATTTTTTTTTTTACACTTTTGACTTTGCACTTTCTGTATCACTTCCTAGGATTTGTCAATTGAATAGAATACTCCAGACAAGACATTCTGAGCTATTTATTACAACAGTATCGGATGATATACATTGAACAGACTGCGGCTGTGAAGAGATCAGGGGTTCAGTATTGAGGGTTCGGGGTTTGAGTTGCTTGGTGTTATCAAAACTATAAAGTTGGTGGGCTTTGAGAGTTGCAAATAGCCTGTAGCTAAAGAATGAGGACTGTACACAAGGGACTCGATCCAGAATCACCAAGTATGAAGGAGGTGGAGGCCAAAGCTATTTGATTGTATTGTAGGCAAGAGATCAAGTGAAGAAGAAAACATATCCTCCACCAAATGCCTGGTTTATATTCCGTGATTTTGTCTATTTCCCACTCATTCAATAATATTCTCAAACTGCTGCTTTGTTTGTATACATCATTTGCACTATTCCTACGTAATCAGTGAAACTTGATTTGGAACCTATTTATCTCCCTTCTTCATACTCAAGCTTCAGTTGAAAACCTCATGTCATCATGGTCATGCTTTAGCCTTTGTTCGAAACCTGATTCCATTCTCATCATACCCCACCCTTTATTTGAAACCTTATTTGATTCTTGTTGTCTATCATCATTTGTATTATTTACCGATCATCACTCCACTGTTGATTGTTACTCACAAAGACCATGACAGTAGCTCCCCCTCTCCCATGCCAAGTACCCTCGATGTTCACAACCTGGAATTGCCAACTATTTGGTGTGAAAATTGTCAATAGCTATATGTCCATTTATGTTGGCGGCAGGCTCCCAGGTACACTCATCATAACCTCTCCATTTTATAAGAAATTTCAATTTCCTTCGGAGCAATCTGAAATCATTTATCTGTTTCACATTGTACTCTTCTTTTTCTTGAACAATTACTGGTGGTAAAGGTCCTTGCGTTCATAGTGGAAGGGGATCGCTAGTCGCCACTTGGAATTGAAATATTGGTTGAGTATCATAAATGTGTACAACACTTTGTAATTTGATTCGATTCGCCCAGGGGCTGATGATCTTGTCAACTTTGCAAGGTTTTATATCTTTCCAGTCCAGATTCTTGCTTGGCTGGGTTGACAATATATTTGGTGCATTCAAACATACTTTATTACCAACATTCAATGGTGTGGCAATGCTTCATGACTTGTTGACATTTTCTGACTGTTTCACCTGGCCTCCATTTATTTCTATTCTGAGTTCACTGAAATGTTGCCCCATCTGTTATGCCAACTGCTTGGTATTTACCTTGCAAATATCATCAGGGTCCTTGATTGGGTGCTGGCCAAGGATCATTTGCAGATCAAGGTTGTAATTACAAAAGATGTGGAGCAATTGATCATGTTTGAGGTATGATTGTCAGCTGAAAACTGTGCCAATGGTAGCCACTGGACCCAATTGTGTGGTTGAAAATTAACAAAGTTCCAGAGGTAGTGTTCCATTACTAGATTCATTCTTTTGGTTTGGCTGTTGCTCTGTAGATTAAATCCGGTTGACTGTCTTTGTTCTATTTCCAATCTTTTGCAAATATATGTCCAGAATTCCAAAGCAAATTGCAGCCATCAATTAGATACAATTGTTTGGGGCAGTCCATGCAGTTTGAATACGTCTTTGAGATCAATTGCTTCCGCGTGCATTCCATCTACATTTTTATTTCATGGTACCCTGTGTCGCATCTGTGTTAGGCGATCGACCACTACCCATTTTGCATATAACCCATCGCTTTCTGGTAGTCCCAATAGAAAGTCCATGCTCAAGTCCTTCCATGATTGCTCCTGTACTTCTGATGGCCATAAGAAGCCATGAGTCTTTATGTGGGTTGTCTTGCTCCACTGGCTGGTGTGGTAATTTCGTACATAGTGGTCCACATTCATCCGCATCCGGGTCCAGGAATGGCTTCCGCTTAGCTGCTTGTAGGTTTATGCTTATTCTGGGTGTCCCGCAATAGGTAAATAATGGCACTTCTGGATCCGTTTGGCCATTTCCTTGTCTATTAGTTAAGCTTGTTGTGATTCCAAGATTTCTAGGAATTGCTTGTTTATGCCTTGTTCTTTGCTGCTATTGTACAGGCAACGCTGACACATGGTTTTCATCCAATTCCATAACTCTGTGGGACTTACTGTGGCATTGTCCAAGTGTACTGTTTCTGCGAAGTCCACTATCAATCACTTGCTCAATTCCTTGTTGAGGTTTTTCAATTTTCAGCATGATTTGCTGGCTTATTTCTAAGCTCCCCTTCAGGGGAATGTCTCCTGGCATTGTGGTAAGTGCATCAGGCTTCTGTCCATGTTTGCCTGGGTGGTAGACATTTTTCATTTTGAAATAGAAGAAAAATTTGGACCACCTTATTTGCCTCCAGTTCACCAGCTTCAAAGTCATGCAATACTGCAGGTTTCTGTAATCTGTGAGAATTTTCATCTGATGTGCTGAACCATCGTACTCTGGCCTCCATTGTTGCAAACTTTGTCTAATTTTTCAAAATAAATTTTGTAATTTTCTTGCACAGGTGAATGATTTTGCAAGAGAAGGCCATTGGGTGTAGTATTCCATGACCATTGTACTGAGAAATGACTCCTGCTGATATGTAACTTGAAGTGTCAATTTCTAGTACTATCTCATTTCTGTAGTCGAAGTGGGCTAGCACTGATGCCAATATGAAGGCTGACTGGAATTCAGCGAATGTATATTTCTGATTGGGTTGCCAGTGAAATGGTATGGGCTTTTTTATGAGTTTTGCCGGTGGTTGTTGTACTGTACTGTAATTCCATAACAATAATTTGTAGAAATTGGCAAACCCCAACAAGGATTAAACTTCTTTAAATTTTACATGCTTCTCAATTTGTAACTGCATGGACTTTCTCCAGATCTATTCTGATTCCGTTCACTCCGACAATTAACTCTGAGTATTTGACTTCTTTCTTATTGCACTCGCATTGTTCTGCTGTTGGGTAGAGACCACCTTCCGTGAGCATGGCCATGACTGCTGAAATTTATTGCTTGTGCAGCTTCTGGTTATGGCTGAAAATAATAATGACTTCTCAACAGGGGGTTCAAAAGATATCCAGAAAGGGTTGTAGTATATCGTTGATGAATTCTTGGAAGGATGCTGATGCATTGTGGAGTCTAAAAGGCATAACAAAGGATTCAAAGAGTCTATAGCTGGTTCCAAAAGCAGTTTTCCATTCATCCACCTCTGAAATTCTAATCATATTATACATATTGCAGATATCTTGCTTGGTGTAGTTGCAGGCTTTTTAGAGTCTCAGTAAGGTTTTCTGGATCAGTAGCAGGGGGTACTGGTTGTTCATTGTTCCCTCATATAAATCTCGATAGTGAACACATTGCTTCAAATCTCCTTCTGGTTTCACAGCGAGGACTACTGGAGCTCAACAGGATGATGAAAACAACCTGATACATTCTGTGGACAAGTTCTTCTCTATCTATTCTTCCAAAACTTATAGCTCTTTACGAGATAAGCGGTAACTCAATCCAAATGGTATGGTGAATTTCTTGTGCAGTGTGATTTTATGACTGTAAGGTCAATACGGTAGTAATGTTTCCGCAACTACCTTGCTGATCACAATGAGAATCTCATGGTATTCTTTGGGAATAATCTTTTCTAAGGGTGTTTTCTGTAGATACTTTATTCTCAAAGCTTTGTTGATTTTATACAATGTAATTGTATAAATCATGAGTTTCAGCCTTGTTTTCCTATTCTTAGAAGATGATGCGGTTAATTCACAGCTGTCTAGTTTAGGTTTCCCCAGATCCACTGTTGTTTCTATATGATTGCCCCATACCCATACGCTTGAGTGTTGTTGGCAGTATTGTTGGCAATCACTGCTTTCAAAACTGGTCTTTCAGGATTAGAATATAAACTGTTACATCCTGAAGCCGAAACTATGGAATTTCTAATATGATTGGATAATGCCCTAATTCTGTAAAAAACACTGGTAATCGCTCTTAATGTGATCATACAGCTAAATTGAACTGAGTCATATGTGTAATTGTTTCTGATTCGATTGGTCTTCTGTCAATAACGTCTAACTTCTTTGATTCTTGTCATTCCTTCTCCTCTAACTTGTGATGGTGAACAAAGTCTTTATCCACAAATACCGTTCATGTGGCCCCACGGTCAATAGAGGTGTGTGTATCATTCAACCTGTGTTCGATTTTCGGCAAACATTTTACAACAACATTCTCCCTTTCCATTGAAGACTCCATCAATTCTGCACTGCTAGATGAGCCTTGCGATTTTCCAAAATGAAACATAACTGCAGCTAATGGAGATTCATGCCCAGCCCAATGGCCATTTTTGTTGCACTGGCCTGAACTTTCCCTGACTGTATTTCTGACTCCTTTCGTTGCCCTTGATCTTGAATTTTGTTACATAGATTGATTTCCACCTCTCCTGATGCCACTTTCACCTTTCTTGGACATGATGCTGCGAAGTGCCTGCTGACCCTGCATTACATATACCATCCTCCTTCCCTCTGCCTTATCCACTCCTGTTGAGTGATCATCTTTTCTTTGATCGCAGAGAGGTCTATTGGAGCGGGGCCATGGGCTCCTGCCACTGACCCTGCACGGGCTGTTTCAGGGGTTGATGGGGCAGGTATATTGTTGATCTCAGGTTTTTTGGACCCTCCACTCCATCATCCTGACTCCATTTGTGCAGCTTGGACTCAAATTTGTGAATGGTACTTGGAATGCATGTTGACGAAAATGATTAAAGTCTTTGGAATATTCCAGTATTGTAGCGAATATTTCAATTGATCAGATTATTCGTATTGAAATGTGTTTCTTTGCACTTCTTCATTCCAGTTGAAGTCAGTCATACATTGTTGAAACTCTGCCTAATATTGACAGATCTCTCTATCATATTGCCACAGTGTTGACAGTTCCGTTTCAGCTGAAACTGGTTGATCATGATCGCCAAAGGCCAATCCCAGCATTTACAATATAGTTTTTAGGTTTGTGATTTTGATATATTGTGTAACTTTGTCAATGTACAGTTGGATTAGTGCTAGTACTACCGCTTTGAATATATTAGCTGATATTTCATCTTGCTTTGTTCATCAAAAAACCTTCTCAGTTCATCCGCAATTTTGAATGCTCACTGTTTGTTCCATCTTCACCGGGCTTTGGGATCAATATTTGAACAATGTAATATATTGCTTTCTTTGAGATTTCCATTTTCTTGAGTTTCTTGATTGCTCCGGTTTCATATATTGCCAATACCCTGTCCACTTGATTTTCATATCTCCTTTGATATTCCCCTTCGAAGCTTATTTGTTCCCGTGTGTCTCCAAGAATTTGGCAAAGTTCAATGTCATTTTGTGGAGTACTTGCGGCTAGCTGACCTTCGAGATCCGGGGTTCAGTTCACTCAGACACCATATATACCCTCCGGTGAAACTTTCAGTTAGAGTGATCTCTTGATTCAGTCTGTTCTTCTCTTGTTTGAGTAACTTTACTTTTACCTTTAGGATCATATTATTGGCCCCTTTCTGACTGGTCATCGCAGATAAGATTAGCCTTGCCACATCATTTCCATTGGTTGCATATTTCATGCGTTCTTTGTGTGTTATTTTCAATACGTCTACTGTTGATATTGTTTCTTGATCCTTCTGGGTACAAATCTGAAAGGTGATATCGCTTAATACAAACTGGGATTCAAATTGTGATACCAACTTGGCAATCTGTGAATGGTGATCGATTTAGGTATTCATTGATTCTCCAACCAAAGATATGAGCTACTTCAAGGCATTCATCACAGATGTGCCACCAGGTATTGCTTTTCCTTCATATCCAGCAGTTGTTACCTCAGGGGGTTGCACACAAGATACATCTGTTGGTAGTTCTATACAATAATGTCTATTCACATCTGGCTAGATACCAAGGCAGAAGGGTTTCGAGACTAAAGATCCAAAGTTAGCAATCATTACAGTCCCATTCTTTGATACAGTCAAGAAAGTTATTGAATTCTTCTGACCTACAATTGCAAATCGAACTGACAAGCCACTCATATGGTGTTTTTCAGGTACAGTGGATTGTAGGATTCTGGTAATATAAATCTAATTCTGCTAATTTGTTAAACTGTTGTAAGGCTTCTATTGATCTCCACAATAACAGATATTAATACAAATGCAGGTGCTATTACTCATTGGTCAAAATAGTTTGTAGTTTGGCGGAAACTCAATAGAAAGAAGACACAACAGTGTTGCCAGCAACTGAGTACAATCAATTTGTTTCTGAAGTTGTCTACTGATCGAAACTCAGTACAGCATGTATTCTAGGATGTGTGACAACTATAACAACCACTTCGATGAGGGTAGCAGTACATGAAACTACCAATATAACCAGTATAATTGATTTATAGACCAATTCTTCTCACAAGGGTCCAGGGATTTGGTATCAAGGGTTCAGGGTTTGGGGTTCTATGGGTTATAAAAACCAAACAGCCAGTGGGCTGTGAAAAGTTGGAAATAGCCTGCAGCTTATGAATAATAACTGTATGGAAAAGACTCAATCCATAATCATCAAATGTGAAAGAGGCGAAAGCCAAAGATATTTGAATGGTTTGTATATTAGAAAACAAGTCAAGAAGGAAACTTATCCTCCACCAAATGCCTGGTTTATATATATTCATTATACTCATAATCCACATGTTCCTTGATACATCCAAACTGCTGCTTACTGTATATACCACTCTTGCATGATTCGTATATTTTCCAGAAATTTTCATTCTTAATCCGATTATCGTTCTTTGTGCCGTAGCCTCTGTTCAAATATTGATTGTATCTATATCATGCTTTAGGCTTGTTTGAAAACTGAGTCCATTCTCATCATGCTGTATTCGCTTTTTGAATCTTGATTTTCTTTTTGTTGCGCAGTATCTTTTGTATTATTCACTGATCATCGCTCTACCATTGATCATCACTCACTACAACTATGACAACAGCCAGGGCACACCAGGTGGAGGAGTACCTGGAACAGTTTGAAAAAGTTTGTCATTTTTTTACTCTCTTTTATCGAAATATATATCAAGCAGATAATTATTGATTTTTACTCTTAATTGTATGCATGAAAATTATTCAGAAGATGATGTGCACAACAACAAATATGTTGCCCCGAACTATTCCCACTCAGCTCCTTCTGATGATAAAGTGGATAATGTCGTTGATAAGGCTGATCCACCAGTCATCCAGAGCAAGGGTATACTACATGACACCATTGTTCCAGCACGGAAGATAAGGATCCAAACAGATACTACTAGTGTTAGCAATGGGTCCGGGTTACCCGCCCTCGGTCCGGTTCCAAACCGGAACCGTACTAAACCCGACCCGGACGTAATTTCCGGTTCCAAACCCGGAACCGAACCGGCTGACCCGCGGGTTTTACCGGGTCTAGTTAGACCTGCCGGGGCCTTACCTGCGGGTTCTAAAAACGGGTTCTTCTGAATTTCATGAATGGAAAGCATAGCGCATGCGTCTTGTGGCATTTTACGCTTTCTGCCCAGTTTTTCATTGTATTAAATTAATTTCAACATGGTGATCTTTTCATTACTTATGCTTTCAGAGATAGCATTGGTGCATCATTGAGAACTTTTTAATAGGCAAAAGCAGTCAGAAGTTAGAAAGAATGAATGCAGCACATATGATCCCTCGTACTGGAGGTGTTGTGCGACCAAAAATCGTTGACGCTCCATTGATGCTCACTGTCAGTCATGTAGCCTGTGTGTATGGTCGCACGCAAATAGCATAATCACCCGTAGAAAATGGCGTTCGTACTTATTTGATTATAATATGTCCTGCGATACCGATAAATTGTGATTTAACAATTGCTGATACCCACTTTTAGAGAGATCATCGGTGTATCATACAGAATTGTTTAGTTCATAATGGCAGTCAGATATTCGAAAATATGAATGTAGCACATGTAATCCCTCGTACTAGAGGTGTTGTGCAACCAAAAATCGTTGACACTCCGTTGACGCTCACTTTCAGTCCTGTAGTCTATGCGTATGGTGCAGCACAAAAATCAGAATCAAGTGTAATAAATGGCGTTCGTCCTTATTTGATGATGATGCGTCCTGCGATACCGATAAATTGTGGTGTAATAATTGCAGATACTCATTTTCAGAGATAGCATCGGTGCATCATTAAGAACTTTTTAGTCCATAAAGGCAGTCAGAAAATGGAGAATACAAACGTAGCACATATAATCCCTCGCGCTAGAGGTGTTGCGCAACCAAAAATTGTTGACGCTCCGTTGACGCTCACTTTCGGTCCCGTAGCCTATGCGTATGGTCCAGCGCATATATCAGAATCGCTCATAATGAATGGCATTTGTCCGTGTTTGATGATGATGCGTTCTGCGATACCGATGAAGTGTGGTTTAATAATTGCAGATACTCATTTTCAGGGATAGCATTGGTGCATCATTGAGAACTTTTTGGTGGATAAAGGAAGTCAGAAAATAGAGAATACTACCGTAGCACATATAATCCCTCACGCTAGAGGTGTTGTGCGACCAAAAATTGTTGACGCTCCGTTGACGCTCACTTTCAGTCCCGTAGCCTATGTGTATGGTCCAGCGCATATATAAGAATCGATCATAATGAATGGCATTCGTCCGTGTTTGATGATGATGCGTTCTGCGATACCGATAAAGTGTGATTTGATAATTGCAGATACTCATTTTCAGAGATCGCATCGGTGCATCATTGAGAACTTTTTAGTTGATAAAGGCCGTCAGAAAAAAGAAAATACGAACGTAGAACATAAAATCCATCGCGCTAGAGGTGTTGGGCAACTAAAAATCGTTGACACTCCATTGACGCTCACTTTCGGTCCGGTAGCCTAATTGTATATGCACCCACAAGTATGTTATTCATTCATAAAGATGGCTTTCATTCTAATTTGAGAAGAAGGTGCCTTGCAATATGAGCTTTGTCAGTTAAAATTAAATTTTCGATAAATATGGACAGAACTCCAATAATACCAACGTTGCACACTTCACAGATTAAATTGCATTTCATTCACAATTATATTGCGAGTCTTGACAGCTGAAACTTTTTAAATAGATTGGATATCAAAATGAAATGTCCCCATAATAATAATGCACATAATATCCAAAAAAGTCGCTGCAAATTGAAGCTTTAAGTATGCCCAATAAAACAACTTGTCTATTCACTTAAATTTTCAATTGCTTCATCAGTGCTGCCATTCTCTGTGAAATAGTTATTAGTAATTTTCATGTGAAATGTGGGAGTGCATACGTGATTCATCGGTGCCATCAGTACTGGAGTCACCAAAATGGTCGGCGTCATTGTCTTGTGCTTCGTCTTCTGAATCTTCAAGCGGCGTAAATTCGTTCAAAAGGCTGAGATGAGCCAATCTTTCAGAACTAGGTCGTGCTGCAGCAGGTACTGTAGTAGTGGAAGGTTTTGTGCCTTCGTGCCTCGAGCGAGTGTAAGGATTTCGAGCAACCTCATTTTGGCATATAAGGCAACCAGTCATGTGATTATCATAGATCATGGATGGATGCTTTTCAATGACCGCCTTCACACTCTTATGGCCTGGCAACTCAACACCCCGTCTCTTTTCTTCTCGAATTTCTGCCTGCGGCTTTTTAATCAAATTCTCCGTTTCCTCGATTCCAGCGCGCGATATGCCATGTTTGGCCATATTGACCATGTTGAGCACGATGCGCATATCTGCCTGCTCGAGCTGTACATGCCCACCTTGCCTGGCCATGGTTGCAGACATGTTGAAAACCTATTATCATTCAGTTGCTGCTGTGAAAATTTAATGGTGAGCAATAGAACTTACTTCAATTATATACTCTTCTGTGGCTTCCTCTAACGCTTTTAACGAAGCTCTTGTCCATTCTCGAGGTCGTGTGTCAGAAAATTCGTCTGCAAAAAACTCTGGAGTTGACAACATCATGGTGTTCAATTTCACAGACTGTTCGGACGAATGCCTTGGTAGACCACGGAGGGTTGCCTTTGCGGCGCTGGTTGAACTGCTCAAGTAATTCTGAACGAATGGCGGCTAATTGAATTTGATTAATTGACTGTCGTTCTTGTAGATTATATAACTCACATCCGATTGCATGGTTTTCCCAGTTTTTCTTGGCGCCAGTTTTGCGTACAATTTTCAACTTGTCGTCCTTATGCATATTTCTCGTTGCAATGTCAGCGGCTATTCGGTGAGGATTCTGTGCACGTCGTTGGAGCAATGTTTGATTAATTGATGTATTCACAGTTGAGGCGGGCGTGCGTGTGGATTCACTCCCGGCTACACTGCTAGAAGCACGTTGTTGTGGTTCAGCCATTACTTGGGGTTATTGTATGTGAAGAGAGAAGAATTTGAGTGTGGAGAAGAGGGAGAACCTGAAGAATATATAAGAAATTCTACGAAATTCAAGTCGAATCGACATTTTGAGCGGTCATTATATACATTCTAGTATTATAGAATTTCACGATAGACCCTGCTGTATGGTAGCAGATTTGCAAGGATGTCGGCCTTATACATACCCTGTGAATTGTTTGGTAATAATAAATAAAAATGAATGGCCGGCAATATAATGTTTTTGTCACAGCTGCCGATTGTTATATGTTTCAGTTAATAGCTGTTAAAACTGAAGTGATGTCATTTGAAACCGTTTCTGCGGTTATGTTGAACGGATGTTGCCTTGAGGTTGAACGGAGGTTGCCTTGAGATTGAACATAGTATAAAATCATTCCAGCTCTAGCGCCTGCTGTTATTATTATTTTAGCTGTCAAAACTAGATCGAACCTACAACCATAAAGACCCACCTTTCCCCCACCGTCCAACTGCCATCATCTCCAAAAACAAAGTCCACACAAACCACACGAAAGAGCAACAAATATGGTCTACACACCAAAAAAGAATTTTTCGAGACTCCCCGCTGGCAAATACGGCAAATCAACAATACGCGCTATATAACGACGTAATCAAGCGAACCAAGGCAAGACTGGTTCGAGGCAGAACGGGTCCGAGCACTTGGCGCTTTGCGTAGTCTCCGTTCCAAAAAACGGCGCGCAGCGGAGCGCAGACCGGAATCAAACTTCGTAAGCAAGGAAGCAAAGGAGAAGTGGGATTGAGGAATTTGTGGAGAGTGAAACAGCAGCAGCAAGAAA
>WHVE01000978.1:0-40620 GCA_015178995.1 Trichophaea hybrida
TAAATGTTGAAGTTGTAACAGACTTTAGTGTTCCAAATTCTGGTGGGACCGAACCCGGACCGCCCCGAAAACCCATGGGTTTTACTGGTTCCAGCAGCAAATGTTTTCTCACCAATTAAGTGTCTGAGTTCTGATCGTATCATGATATGATATATACGTAAATTATGCAGTTTCCGATGCTCTTTCTCCTCCCGGTCTCCGATAGGCAATCCGATCAATATTCGTTGAGTCGCTGTGGAAAACGCGTGATTTTCGGCGTTATTTCATAGCGACTCAACGAATATTGATTGGATTGCAATTCTGAGACTGGGAGGTCAAAGAACATCCAAAACTACATAATCTACATATATAACATATCGCAATCCGATCAAAATTCAATTCTTTAATTGGAGCACCAAATATGGGTTTTTGGGGGCTGATCAAAAATGAGGCCAAAACCCTGCCAAACTTTCAATATTGAAGATACTGTAAATCAGAGACGAGTGACAACTTATACATATTTCATGTATAATTTACTTTGTGATCAGAGTGAAACTCAAAAACTTAATTGAGCTTGAATGTTTGGATTCGGATCATGGGGCATCAAGTCAACCAATGATGATGATTTTTGCAGGCATGTACCACCCTTAGACCAATGAAAATGCTTCGTGTGGACATTGCATGGTCACATCGATGTCTATGTCTTTATAATGTTCACAATGGTTTCTCCGTGGAATCTTAAAATTTTCACCCAAGGTTCAGGATTTTCATGGCTTTCCTTGAGTAAGGAAGATATGTTTGAAAGTAATGTGCTATGTACAGCGTGGGCAAGGGTTAGAGCTGGCGAAGAAAAATTCATGGCAGTAATGTACACTGGTTCGAACCAGTTAAGATAGTTGAGCCGAATATATACAGTTAAACCAGTTGTCAACCAGTTCATTGCACTGGTTTAGCATGCAGTGCTGTTTGAACAATTAAGTAGTTGGTGCTGTGCAGTTTCCCCGCGGAAACCCAACTGGTTTCCACCGTTGGGAGGTCTGAGATACACTTTTCAGCTTTCATGCTTTTATGCTTTCTTGCAGACGTGGCTGCTGCACTATACCCAAGGTTATTCGGCACGGTAAACTCAAGGTTTGGTATCCACTGGCCAAGACGTCCGAAGCTCTAGCCTGTGTCTGAAGCTCTGGCCAGCGTCCGAAGCTTAGCTCTAGCCAGCGGCGTAACATAGCTCTAGCCAGCGTCCGAAGATCTGTCTAGCGACGTAACTCTGTCCAGCTGCGAGCTCAACTTAGAGCGTGGTGGTGATTCTGCCATTACTACCACCATCGCCCGACGCCATCACCATCACCACCACCGCCACCACCGTCGTGAAGATCCATCAATCTCAGATACTTACAATCGCAGTCGCACATATACCACAGAGTCTACGGAAATCGAGTGGCAGATACTGCTGGCCAATCTGACTAGGAGATCTGCTCTCCCCATGAGTTCAAGTATCGCGATGTACCCAGTACCATCGATTGAAATCCTCAACACCATGGCTGTTAGGCATCGTGAGATTCTCCAACTCAGGTTGTAGATGTGGGTGGTGGAGTGGTGGCAGAGATAAGCTTATCTAAAAGTCTATCGACGTCATGATTTTCTAGAGTACGGTCCGAGTGATTCCAGTACTCCGGAACTACAATCATGACATCGGTAGACATTTAGACGAAGCTTATTTCCATGGACCATGGACTCAGTGATATATGTGCAAGTATGAGTGCGAGTACGAGCTCTGGGATTGATTAATTTCCATGAGCGTGGTAGTGATGAGGACAGAAACAGCACCGCGCTCTAAGTCGAGCTCGCTGCTAGCCAAAGCTTCGGAGGCTAGCCAGAGCTTCGGAGGCTAGTCAGAGCTTCGCTAGAAAGCATAACCTAGCAAGCGCTGGAAAGTGAATCTGCGCGAAAGTGCCACCGCCGCGAAAGAAGCAGAAAGAGGTGAAAATCTCCAAGGCTGAAAGGGCGCAAAAGGAAATTCGCAACGAAAGTACGTGGAAAGCAGCTGAAAGCCTGAACGCGTGCAGCACTTTCAGGAACTTTCAAAGTACGTTCGAGTTTCGCGATGTGGCCTAATGGAGGTAGAATCAGGTATAACCTTGATTCGACTCGCACATCAAACAGGATGAAATTGCCATCATGGTCAGAAGTGATAAGCAAGAAAACTCCCATATATGCATGAGTTTCCTAAGCATAGCCAGATTGCACTATTACAAGATCAATGCACTTCATCGTTTCAACGAACAGATTCAAGAGGCACCAATGACTTGATTTTATAATCCACCAACCCGAAATACCCACTAACCAAATACCCACTAATTAAACCATTTACCACCTACCCGCTGACGAACTACCCACTGGCCAACTAACCACCGTCTGTGCAGCCGTACCTAGCTAATATAGAATGCGGACACTATCAAGGAACGATAGCCCCAGATAAGCGATGCACGATCATAGTGGTGACACTCGTTCAAGACAACTCACATGCTACCATATACAACCGTGCGACTCACATTAGCAGCTAATAACCGTGACGACCAAGACAGCTTTGGAAAACTCACGGACTATGGCATCAAATCATCCAGCACCAATTAGCACTACAGAACTGCAATGACAAACAAAATAAATATGAAACTTACGGACTGTCAAACCACAAAGTCAGCTACACAATATCGCGGCAGGGGTTATAAGGGATCTCACAGGCTATTTAACCAAGACATTGGTGTCAGGTGAGCGATTCACTATCATTGGGATGAACTGTCACGGATAAACTCACGTCCTATCGAATCAAGCCATCGGGCCCAGATTAGTCACCATCCAGCTCAGAGCGATCTGGGAGAAACTCACGAGCTGTCGAATCAAGCCATCGGGCTCAGATTAGTCACCATCCAGCTCAGAGCGGTCAGGGAGAAACTCACCGGCTGTCGAAACAAGCCATCGGACTCAGATTAGTCACCATCCAGCTCAGAGCGGTCTAGGAGAAACCCACTCGCTGTCGAATCAGGCCATCGGGCTCAGATTGGTCACCATCCGGCTCAGAGCGGTCTGGGAGAAACTCACAGGCTGTCGAATCAAGCCATCGGACTCAGATTAGTCACCATCCAGCTCAGAGCGGTCTGGGAAAAACTCACAGGCTGTCGAATCAAGCCATCGGCCTCAGATTAGCCACCATCCAGCTCAGAGCGGTCTGGGAGAAACTCACGAGCTGTCAAATCAAGCCATCGGGCCCAGATTAGTCACAATCCAGCTCAGAGCGGTCAGGGAGAAACTCACAGGCTGTCGAATCAAGCCATCGGGCTCAGATTAGTCACCATCCAGCTCAGAGCGGTCTGGGAGAAATTCACAAGCTGTCGAATCAAGCCATCGGGCTCAGATTAGTCACCATCCAGCTCAGAGCGGTCTGGGTGTGACACCGGGAGCGTTACCCCAGGTTCACCGGTCAAAGTAGTAGCCGTATTCGGTTCGAGACTTGCTTCGATTGCGGCGGATTAGGAGCTTCGCTCAGGATGTGGAAATAACTAAAAGATTCACAACGAAAAGAAATGGCTTTCCAAATGCGTATATTGTTAAGGCTTGTTCTCCTCGCTGAGAAAGTGATTGATGACCTGATGATCTTCGAGTTGATGCCTTTCTACCCTCGAAGAAACCGAAGGTCTTTATACCTTCGTCTTCGCTCTTAACTGCTAATTACACTCTTTACTCTAGAACTCCCGTACCTCAACTACTTTCGAACCAGTGCAACTACTTTTGCAACTACCGCCGGTCATTCGAGCCAATGCCCTTAACTTCACTACTACTGCAGAACTCTATCTCCCGGGCCCACCGTATCTTTACCGTTAATAGATTATACTCGGACCGCTGGTATCCTTTATGGCATTAACTCCGCGGTTCCTGCCTTCCAGACCGGTGGTATCCTTTCGATCTAATTAACCTCCAGACGAATAGGCTGCGTTCGATAGAGAGTAGCTTCGTTGTATGGCGCGGCGCATGCTTTTAGCTTTCGTTGGGTAGAGAGTAGCTTTCTCTAGCTTTTGTTGCGTAGAGATTAGCTTTCTCTAGCTTCGTTGTTCGGAGCGGTGCGTTCTCTAGCTTTCGTTGCGTAGAGAGTTTCGGAGCGACTCAATTCTTGCTTCGCTCTGGCCAGAGCGGTGCACTCTAGATTCGTTCACCAGAGAGAAACTTCGCTGGTCGAGAAGCGTCGCTGGTCGAGAAGCGTCGATGTTCGGGAAGCTTCGCTGTTCGAGAACTTCGCAGTTCAGTATGCTTCGCTCTGGCCTCCGAGACTAGTGACAGCCGATGCCGTCGCGAGTGATCATGTGTGTCGCCGCTCCGAGGGTATTATGTCAGGTATAACAGTACCCCCTCCTTAGAGAGTTCGTCTCTGAACGACCTTATTGCTCCTTGCCTTTTGAGATATGATCCAGCGCGCCCAAGAAGTGCTTTCGAGATCCACTAAGTTAGTGGGCCCGCACAGACCATTTCGCTTCGACCGCTTGCTGAGACATGCAAGCAAAGTCGACCAATCAAGTTGCTGACGTCCATCTGAATCATGGCAGCAAGCAAAGTAGGCCAATCAGGTTGCTTGCGCCTTTGCTTTCTTTTTGTATGATGATCTGGACAAATCGTGACCCTGCGTGCCCTTAAAACCACAATTATCCTCCTCTTGATCTGGAAAAATCATGACCCCTTGTGCCCTGAAAACCAAATCCTTCCGTCATTCATGATCTGGAAAATATGACCCCTTGTGCCCAAAAACCCAAATCCTTCGTCAGGTGTCTTGCTAGCCGTTAAAAACCCTTCGTGGGGAAAAGGAACTAGCTCAACTGTCTGATCCTGCTCTCCTTCACGGCCTGAGGATTCCTTTATGATACTCCTTCAAAAACTCTTTGTTCTCGAAGTTCTCATAGGTTCTTCCGTCCAATGTACTTCGTCTGGATCCCTTCCACTTAACCAAGTATAAAACTTGTTTACATTGTTTGCTATACTGGCTGCCCATGTTTCCTCGACTTTGTGGCCTGTTTCATACTCGGACCATCTACATCGTAACCAAGCTCATTCTGCTGACTGGCTGAACCAAGCTCGGTGGTAATCTAGTGGGTTGGTGCGAGTCGGTACGGTTCGATGAGTGATACATGAAAAGCATTGTGAATTCGCCATCGATTCGGTAACTCAAGCTAATCACTGTGGGCGAGAGCACCATCGAGACCTAAAGGTCCGTGAAGCTTCGCATCTAATTTCTTAGACAGCCTTCTAGTTTTGAGGTTCTTCCCATTTAGCATAACAAATCTCCAACCGATACCTCGGAGGTTCTTTAGCACGATCATCGTGGTACTTCCCCATTGTCTCCCAGGCATGATCTAAGCTCTTATGGCAAAGTGTGTGCACGCTGGTCATCCAGTGAACGTAATTCCTAGATGCCGACTCTTCGCTTCTGCTTCGATAGGCCAATTCGTTCCAGGATCGAACCCAAAGTTTGCAAAGAATGGTGACATTCCTGTAGCGGTGGTGAGAGAGTTATTATAAGCATACTCTGCCATCGTAACATCTCAGACCAATTATCCTGCTCGTAATTGCAGTAATTCCGCAGATAGCATTCAACGTTTGGTTGACTCTTTCCATTTGCCCATCCGTTGAGGGTGGAATGGCGAAGACATCTTAATCTAATATCATGAGCTTCGACTAGAGCTTTCCAGAAGCGGAGGTGAACCTCGAGTCTCGATCTGACACTATGTTCGATGGTAGGCCATGAATCTCCATACTTCTTTGAGGAATATTCTGACCAAGTCCGTGGCTTTCTTTGCACCATCTTTCAATGCAATGAAAGAGCTATTTTCGTAAAGCGATCTACGATAACCAATACTGATGAGCACTGTCTGACACTGGTGAATCGATACTGAAATCCATTGAATTGAATCCCATGGGCGGTATGCTATTCGAGAGGTTGGAGAAGTCCGTAGCGAGCGTGACGAGCTGCTTAATTCCTCTGACACTCTGGGCATGAACGGACATAATCTTCGATGAATTTCTCCATTTCCGGCCAAAAGAAGTTTCATCTGACCAGCTCGATTGTTTTGTCCTGTCCCATATGTCCTGCCTCTTTCGAATCGTACTCCGCTACCAGTATATCTTTCTTCAACTGCAAATCGTCCGGAATCCACAGTCTGACTTCATAATAAAGGGCTTCATTTTCGCAAGAGATGTCTGGACTAGGATTGCCTTCCATCGCTCGGACGTACTCTGTTGAGACGAGAGAGTAATGAAGGAGAGAAGAAGAACAGAATAAATTGTCTACCGATACAAGAGAAGGAAAAACAGTAGACTTATATATGAGAGATAGAGAAGGAAAAACTCCATGCCGACTGCCAAAGCCGAAGCTGAGTATCAGTGCCGAGCCTTCCTCCTCACGGTGGAGGTACGTGAGGCTGATGGGGGCAGGTGAGGTCGATGGGGGCAGGCGAGATCGATGGGGGCAGGCGAGGCTGGTGGGGGCAGGCGAGACTGGTGGGGGCAGGCGAGGCTGATGGGGGCAGTGATCTCAACTGTCCCATCCGACGGCCATCCCCGGTCGTCCGTCTCCATCCTTACTCAATACGGATGGATGTCGGCCGTCATCCACCGTCATCAGGCGGTAACTGTATATCTTTAGACTAAACCCAATCAAGCCGGATAATGTTCTACAGGCTTCGGAATGAAAGAGATCCTGGGTGCCCAGGGTCTAATCTTTGGAGAAACCGAGTCAGGAATCGTATGGATGGAGCAGATGTTCACAGATCTTCCATCACAGTGAGAATTGTAAGTGAAATTATTTTTGTATAATTTTTGTTATATGCGCTATGACTTCTCCGTCAACGGTCGTCCTTTCCGTCCGTCTCTGTCCAGCCTCAAAAAGACGGTGCCGTATCCGTCCTGCTATCAGACGGACGGAGTCTTGCTGTCTGTCCCCGTCCTGACCAATCCCAGACGAACAGGACGATTGGGAACACTGGATGGGGGCTGCAATCCACCGGCCTCATGCCCAAGCCCACCAGCATCGAAGACTGAGAAAGCCACCGGGCAAATCCCTAGTCAACATACTCTTCTTGCCATACAGCATCGCTATTAGCGGCGCTGACCACTGCTTCTAAGAGCTCTGGAATGATCTTGACTACTGGAATCGCTCACAACTTTCAAGAAGAAATCGCAATTCGTTCGCCTCGTAACTTCATCGTCATCACTTGCACTGTTTCCCCTTCAGAAGTTACCAACCGATCGGGTCTCAGAATGCAGTGGATGGCTGTTTTTCGTTTTCTTCGGCACTGCCCCCCCCATTTTTAGGGCGGTACTGCGAACGTCTGGATAAAGCGTCTGGCTTGCCGTTTGCACTCCCTGGCCGGAAAAATATCTTGAAATCGTAACCTGCCAGTTCTTGTACCAACCAAGCTTGTCTCCGATTCAATATATTTGTTGTTGTAAAATATTCGAGATTTTTGTAATCGGTGTATACACTGATTGGATGTGCGGGCCCCTCAAGATAACGTCTGTATTCTTTAAACACAGATACGACTGCAAGCATTACCTTGTCGTGGATTTCGTAGTTTATCTCGGCTCTGTCCATCGTTCGAGAGTGGTAGGCGATAGGGTGCAGTCGTCCATCAATGAATTGGACGAGATCTGCGCCAATTACAAAATCACTTCCGTCAGTCTCAATCACTACGGGCCAAACAGGCTTGAAATGTCGTAATAGGGGTGCCTCAGTAAAGTACGGCTTTAGCGTATCGCAGGCTAGCTGATTTCGCGGATTTGCTTTCCAATCCAACATTTCAGTGGTTTCTTGGTTAACTCCGTTAGGGGATAGTATATCTTGGAAAATCCTTTCATGAAGCGTCGATAGAAGTTGGCGAACATGAGGAAAGACTGGATGTTCTTTACAGACTGCGGAATCTCCCATTTTGGAATAGTGTCAATCTTGTCCTCAGCCATGCTGACACCTTCTCCTGATATGATATACCCAAGGAATTCAACTTGTGTCTGGTGCCATTCACACTTATTGGGTGCTATAGCCAAATTGTTTTCCTGTAATTGACGAACAACTTTTCTAGCGAATCGTACATGCTCTTCTTTATTTTCTGTATAGATTAGGATATCATCTATATAGACCACTACTCCATCATGGATTAGATTTTGCAAGATCTCGTTGATCATATCTTGGAATGTAGCTGGCGCATTCACCTGTCTGAAGGGCATCATAAGGTATTCATAATGTCCAGATCTCGTACGAAACACTGTCTTCCATTCTTCACCAGCTATAATTTGAATGAGGTTGTACCCTGTATTCATATTAATCATGGTGAAAATCCTCGATCCAGCAACCCTGTCTCTGAGTTTGTTCATAAGTGGCAATGGATATTGGTTCATAATCGTCACACGATTAATGCCTCAGTAATCCACATACAACCGTAACCCTCTTCCGTGTGGCTTTGGAACAAAGAGTATTGGTGCACCCACGAACGACTTGCTAGGATGGGTCTTTCCGGAATCGAGCATCTCTTTAAGATACTTTTTAGAGACTGAAAGCTCCTTCTCTGAGAGAGTGTTGATGGGACCCCACGGAGATAGTTCTCCATCTTTCAAGTCAATGGCATTGTCATATGATCGATGAGGTGGAAGAGCGTTGGCAGTTTCTCCATTGTAAATCGTTTGGAAGTCTCTGTACTGCCATGGAATTCGCTGCACCCAATCGACATCAATCTCATGCGCCGCATTCACATGCATTGAACCAATAACCCCCATCCATCGAGGGTCTGTACTAGTGTTGGCAACGAAGCGGATCGGTTCGAGTCGAACCGAATCCCTGCTGGGTTCGAGGAGGATTCGATCCGTCAAACCTCGAAGTTTCGAGGTTCGACTCAAACTTCGAACCGAATACCAGAAATTGCGATCATAAATAACTAAGCGAGTTCTTGCCCGATTCGCTTGATTTTTTGTTTATCTGGTAGCGCTTGAAGTTAGCTACAAGATAAACCAAAAATCAAGCCGATCGGACAAGAACTCGCATACTTATTTTTGTTTCAAGTTGTTGGTCGAAATGGTGGGGTTCGAGTGAAAAAGTCTTGGCAAGGATTCGCTTCGCTCGAACCGAATCGGTTCGTCAATTGTACGAACCCTGGGCGGTTCGTTGCCAACACTAGTCTGTACCGAACTTCAAAATGGAATCTTCATATTCGATTGAGAACGAAGAAACCTCTGCCGTTATTCAATGTTGATGGTAGTGTTTCAACGTAAACTGGAGCTTATCGTTTTCTTCTGTAACTCTGCTGAGTACTCCATGCTTGATCATCCACCAGTGAGGTAACATCATATAGGACGAATCCTCCATAGGACCAATTTTGAAGGTTTCTTTAGTATTGTGAGATTCATACTGCAAAGTAACTGGTAAGGTATACTGCCAACCCGCTCCTTCTACCCTTCCTCCATTGAAGTTTTTGACTATCATTGGTTCCATTCCAGTCACTAACAGAACACCATGAGTCTCGGCCCACTGCTTCGACATCATAGGTGTATCGCACTCAGTGTCCAAGAGAACCCTTAGAGGGATGTTGTTTTTGTCTCGAAAGCTTGCAAACATGCATACTGTGGGTCTAGTACCTGTTTTCGGTTCAGGTGGGAGATGTTTTGTTTTCTTGGGTTCAGGTTGATGTGCGCTGTCTGCAACCTTGCGTTTTCGATCTTTTAGAGTAGAAACCATAATGAACTGCCTCTCAAAATTGCTCCGGCTGCATCGGGTCGTGGTAACTCGGATCCTGTGGTGAATGAGGTTGGAATGAGTATAATCAAGTTTGCTTGTCACGCTTGGATGCTATATGACCAGCATATTTTGAGTATTAAACTTATCCTCAGGCACCCTTTTTTAAACAGCAGAAAAGAAAGTTTATTATTATCAAAAACCCATAAGCAATACCCATGACCGCATTGGTAAGGCCCAAAATGAAAACCCAAAAGCAATACCCATGACTACATTGGTAATGCCCAAAATGAAAACCCAAAAGCAATATGAATGTCTATACCCTTAAATACAAAACTGGAGGTGTCTGTACCCCCAAGAACATAGGAATGACCGCAATCGTAAGTGCCACGAAAGACCGATGAAACTTGTTTCATCCTTCAATCTCCATACCGTCAGAGTCAACCTCGTAAAGCACTCACGAGCTAGAGGCTGCTGCCGGGTTCATAATTCGATCAGCCCGACTCCTTGACCTGACCATCGAAGAAGAGGTGGTAACTTCTGGCATGGAAGCCTCTGCCTTAGGCTTGTTATCCATCTTCTTCTTGCTGGATAAGGCTAAAATAGCATTCTTGCAGAATATCTATTGATGCTCTGATGAACCGCAGCGCATGCATTCGTGACGCTTGGTTCTTGCTTCAAACAGACACTCGGGAATGCCTGTCCGGACTACGTCCATGTCCGTATTGACAGACTTACAAACCTTCTTCATTCAAGATTTCTTGGAGTCCGAACTCTTTTCAGAGTTCTTCATTCCTTGATCACCCTTATCACCATAGTCATCACGCTTGGGCTGATTTTTGTTATTGGGTTTTTGATCATGGTATTGCTGTACTCGGTGTAGATATAATGCAATTTTGATGACTAAGATGAAGTCGATGTTGTGGATTTCGAAAGTAGCTCGTCGTAGTCTTTGTAGGGTGTGTAGGTATATTGGCATTCACGAAAGCACAGCTGCTACCTATTTAAATGTCGTAAGAATCCTCAAAGTAGTCTTCCGAGGATTCATCAATGGCTCGTTCACACAGGCATTCGCTGGTTGCGCAATAATGGATGTAGGATTCTCTGATGTTGTGACTCCTCAGGAGTTTGTAGACATACCGGAAGTGTGCAAGGGGTTGGCAACAGGTGCGGAGATAGGCGGCGTTGTAAATGATAATTTCTTCACATGTGTATTCGGGCATAGATAATTGATATTTTTAAGGTAAAAACTTGATAATATTTCAGGTGGTTTTCCGCTGTTGTTGATCTGACTGTGGATGTTGCTAGAGCTTGATCGTTGTGTTGAAACAGTAGGTTTATGTGGTCTTTTATAGATGAGCATTTCTCGTCAGAGGTATATCAGCAAGGCATGACGGTACTTCTCTAATCACTATGATCTGTGTGTATAGTATTATCTCGATAACACTTAGTCCACCGGAGTGGGTGTTCACATATTCACCGATTGTTGCAACAGAGCCACTCTCGGTAGATAGATGTGAAGAGTTCCGTTTGACAACGTGTGGGTGTGTAAGCCCCCACCAGGCATCCCAAAGATTATTCTGCATTCATGGTGACGTTGCTGACGCACATATCGGACCATTACTTTGTATTAGTTATCTTTCCTCATTATGAGTGGAATAGTGATCAAAGATTTAATGAGCTACCAACCCATACTTTGCCACGAATCTAGTGTCATTGTGTCTTACCTGTGTTGCACGTAGGGGGTGCGCACTCTCAGTTATCGCCCATAGTGCGACAGAGCTGGGGTCTGACAGTCTAGGTCCCAACACTTATCTTTTAGGAAAAGTCAACGACTGGGGCACAGTCATCTTATCTCCGTTGAATATTTAACTCGGGAGGCAGCAAAGTCCCTCATACTAAAACAATATCGTTTGTCCACAATTATCGGGGAACTGAATTCAGTTTGCGACTGTTGCTGTTTATCCCAGTATTAGTTTGATATGAAGTAACACTGGTGTCATTAATAATACACAGCTGACCCTACAAACCCTGCAAGGCAGTTATGTTTGCTTCGGCAGTATGGTTTGGTGTGTCCCATGCCTTGGCCAGCACTGAAGGAAGTACTTCTCAGTTACTGTCAGATCGAGTGTGCTTACTGGCTCTACCTGCAGATTGTATTTCTGAGGCCGAGACCCGATATTAAAGCATGGAATATTGTGGGAATTTTACCCATCTATGTTGGGCCTTCTGCTTGCTGATCAGTAGACATCCTCAAGGGTGTTATCTCAACCGTATGTCATAGTTTTACATAGGTTAGCTTGGGAGACTCAGCCTGATGTACCTCGTACACATGATAAGGGAAAACCCCTAACATTATCCCCCTCTCAAGCTCTGGTGACCTCACCAGAGTACTCCAACATAAGAAGTGATCTTGCAATAGATACTACTCAGACAGCGTATACTATAGGTATAGCTAATCCTCAATAGTAAAAAATTGAAAATAAAAGTGACCTCCAATGAAAAAAATGCGGTATGAGTTTAACATAAGAACATGAAACGTTTTATTTCCATCCTTTTTTTCTTTTCGATATCTTCCATCTTCTATCCTTCTCCATTTTAGGATTCCTCTCATAGTACTTTTCGATCAGGTTGGGAGCTATTTTCTGAAGGTGTTTGTAGGATTCCCATGTATGCTCGTTATGTGTATATTTCTCCCACTTGGTGAGAAATACATGTTTCCAATGATTTTTGTCAGTGGGATTGCTTGCTATTGTAGCTTCTGGAATCCATCCTTTGTTGTCTGCTTCGACTGGTTGTATAAATCTCTCTTTGACATCTCCTCTGTATGGTTCTTGTAACGATATGTGAAACACAGAATGTATTTTCCAAGTGTCGGATAGCTTTAATCAACACCATCATTTATTGCTTCCAACTTTCAGAATTGCAAAAGGTCCATGGAGTTTATCAGCGAGCTTTCGACATTGTCTCTTTGTTCAGATGTTTCTTCAATTGAGCATTACCCAATCGTCGACTTTGTACTGTTGAGCTGGCTTCCTTTTTCTATCATAGTATTCTCCCATTTTCTTTCCAGATTTTTCCAGCTGATTTTCCAGACTTCGGTATATGTCTACCTTATAATGAGCATATAGTTTGGACGCAGGGTTATTAGATTGAACTTCCGCTGGGCAATTGGTGGCAGGTTTGTATCCATAGTTAGTGTAGAAAGGTGTTATCTTGGTGGCTGCATACTTTGAATTGTTGTATGTGTATTCTGACATTGCTGAGATTTCGGACCAATTGTCTTGTTCGTAGTTGCAGTAGGTGTGTAGGAAGTGTTCGATTGTTTGGTTTAATCATTCCATTTGTCCATCTGTTTGTGGGTGGAAGGCTGTTGACATTGATTGCTTGATTCCTAGGAACTCGTATAAGTCTGCAATACAATGTCCAGTGAATACTCTGTCCCTGTCTGATATTATATCTACAGGTAGTACATGATATTTCCAAACGTTTTCTACAAATAATCTGGCCACTGCCGATGATTCTCTTTTTGCCATTGGAATGAAGTGTGCCATGTTCGTGAATCAATGGACTACTACCAGTATGTTTTTGTTCCCATTGGACTCAGGTAGGTCAGTGATAAAGTCAACTGATATGTATGTCCATGCTGATGATGGTAGTTGAAGTGGATGTAACAACCCAGGCTTTGTGTGTCGTGGACTTTTTATTCGTTGACATGAGTTGCAGTTGTTGCAATAGGTTCTGATGTCTTCCTCTAGTTTCGGCCAATAGAAGTTCCTTGTGATCAATTCTATCGTTCTCTTTCTGCCGCAACGTCCTGCTATTCTTGAATCATGTTTCTTTTTTAATACTTCTTTCCTAAACCCAACTGGTACATATAATCATCCTTTCTATACTAACATTTCTTCTTCGTCAATTCCAAATGGTTCATCCGTCTTCTTGTCATTTTGTATCACCATTTTCCATATTTCCTGATACTCTGTATCCTTCGTGATTTCTTCTTTGAAATATTGTTGTACCTTAGGTACCAGCTTCATCGACGAGAATCCTGATAAAATTATTTCTTCTTCGTCTTCTTCGATTTCTAGTGTTCTTATTTCTGCCCAATATTTTGGTCTGAGTAGCGGTTCATGATCTGTCGATGTTGTACGCCCCTCTCTAGTGATGAACTCCGGGCATTGTGATAACGCATCTGCTTTTAAATTTTGCAAACATTTTCGATAGACTATTTTGAAGTTATATTCTTGCAGAATTTCTGCCCATCTGGCATGTTGTCGATTTAGTTGAGTAGTTTCTTTAAAGTATTGGAGATTCATATGGTCCGAAAGGATTGTTGTCGTATGAATGGCTCCTTGTAAATAGCATCGCCATTGTTTCATCGTATATACAATGGCTATCATTTCCTTATTGTATATTGGCTAATTTATTTCCGCCAGTGAGAATTTCTAGGATATAAACGCTATTGGGTGTATTTTACTGTCTTCAAATTTCTGTGACAAAACTGCACCCATTGCATAGTCTGATGCGTCGGTTTCTATTATTGCCGGTCTGTCTTCTTGATAATGTCTGAGAATTGGCGTATTTTCCTGGGAACATAGTAAGAATATTTTGAAATATGCAGCATTTTGGACTTCTCTGAATATCAAATTCATTCCGTCTCCTTTCAACGTGTCGGTAATGGGGGCCACTATTCCAGTATATCCTTTGATTAATCTTCGGTAGAAATTCCACAGTCCTAGTATAATCTGGATATCTTTCGGTCTTTTTGGCATCCGCCAACCGGTTATTGCTATGCTTCTGCTTGGTGCAATTTTCATTCCTGTTCTACTGACTAGGAACCCCAAAAATTCCACTTCTTGTTGGTCGAATTCACACTTGTCTATTTTGACCACTAATTCATTGCCTTTCAGAACTTGGAGTATTTTTCAAACATACTCTTTGTCAGGGGTTCGTGGCTCGGAGTTCTAGGGGTTATGAAAAAACCAAACTGGTGGAGCAGTGATCGCGGGTACTGCGTAACAAACTAGAGACTCGATGTCCGGAATCACAGAAGTGAACAGAGGATGGTGCCGAAGCTATTGATTGTTTTGTAGACTAGAGAACGAGTGAAGAACCAACCTATCCTCCACGAATCCAGCATCCTTATATACAGTTAATGCGACCGTCGTCACCTTTGCTCACTCGTTCTGAAATACATCCTAACTTCACCCAACTATGTACACAACCCTTTCAGTCCACGGCCTACGCCATAACCATCACGCCATATTTACAACGCAACGAATGAAACGTGATTCCAACCAACAAAACCTGATTCTTTCCAACGAAACCTGATTCCAAACAACAAAACCTTATTTCCTTCGTATTCCTGTATCCCAATCATCGATCCATACTCCTCCCACAATCTTCACTCGACACAACAGTGACAGTTGCTCCCTGTTCCACAGGCCGAGTTCCTACGAGGCTATTGATCCGGGTTTGCCAGGTTGTTCTTTGTGGAATACATCGATTGCTTGAAGTCCGTCCACATCGATTGCCGGTTCCCAGCTTTGTTCATCATAGGCATTCCACTTGACTAGGTACTGTAGTTGTCGTCGAAACATCCTCGAGTCGTCGATGCGTTCCACTTCGTATTCTTCTTCTCCGCCCACAATGTGCGGATTCGATTTGCCATGGCAAGGGATCTTCCGATACTTGGATCAAGCGGGATATTGGTTGTAATGGATGAATATGATGCTCCTTGGGTAACTGTAACCGATAGGCCCATGAACTAATGGCCTCCGTAATCTTGTAGGGTCCCAGGCGTTTCCAGTCAAGTTTCTTGCTGGGTCGTTGTGTTGTACTATTTCTGGCATCCATCCAGACTCGATCCCCAACCTTCATCTGCACTCCCTCCCATCGATGCTTGTCCGCTTGTTCCGCCTGGATATCTTGTGTCCGAGTCATTTCAGCCGTCATCTGTTGGAAGATATGGTTCATTTTCTGGGAGAGGGTGTTTGCGTTTACTTCCCTGATATCATTTCCATTATGAATCGGATGTTGACTAAAGGTCATTCTTGGGTGAAATCCATAATTGCCAAAGAATGGTGAGCATCCTGTTGTTTCCGAGGTGTGATTGTTCGACACGAATTCTGCCATTGGTAGCCTCTGTGTCCAGTCGTTCTGTTGATAATTGACGAAGGCCCTGAGGTACTGTTCCATGACGGCGTTCATTCGATCTGTTTGTCCATCTGTCTGAGGATGACACGCGGTTGACAGCCTTCGTTCCATTCCCAGTCTTTCACAAACATGTCTCCAGAATTCTGACGCGAATTGGGGTCCTCTGTCCGATACTATGGTGTCTGGTAAGCCATGTAACTTGAACATCTCTCGTATACACATCTCGCCCAGCTTCATGCCGTCTGTATCGTCCCGACATCGTACTAAATGTTCCATTTTTGACAACCTAACAACCACTACCCATATGGCATTGTACCCCTCGCTCTTCGGTAATGCCACTACGAAATCCATACCCAGATTCTTCCACCGTTGTTGCGGTATTTCCAGTGGTTTGAGCCTTCTGTGGATTTTCTGATGAGTTGCTTTGCTGCGTTGACATACGTGGTAGTTTCGTATGTATCGGTCTACCTCCTTCCTCATACCTGGCCACTGATGACTTCTTTTGAGGATTTCGAAGGTTTTTGCTCATCCTGGGTGTCCTGCCGCCGGTGTATTGTGATGATCCTGTATCAGTTGAAGTTTGTTCGAAGTTTCTTCACTGACGATTTCCGTGGCATTGGCACACAGTCCCTCGCTGCTGTCCTAAGGGCAGTCCTTCCATATCCTTTGAATCCAGTTCCATAACTCCTCTGGACTAGTATCATCTGCTTCTCGGCTGACTACTTCCGCAAATCCTACCACCAATCCCTTCTGTATTCTTTGATCAAGATTTTCCGTCTTCAGCACGATTGTTGGGTTTTTTCTGCCCCCCCCTTCGGAGGAATGTCTCCTGGCATTCTGGTGAGTGCATCAGGCTTCAGACCCTGTTTTCCTGGACGGTATATAATCCTGAACTTGAATCTTGACAGGAATTCAGACCATCTTGTTTGCCTTCTATTGAGTAGCTTTGATATCATAAAGTATTCGAGGTTCTTATGATATGTCAGTATTTAATATGATGTACTGACCCTTCGCATTCCGTCTCCATTGTTCCAGACGTTAACGATAGCTCCCAGCTCCTGATCATAGATTTCGCAATTTTCTTCCACTGGTGTATGTTTCTTTGAAATGAATGCCACTGGATGTAGGATTCCTGATCGTAGTACTGTGATAGTACTCCGCGGATACATAACTCGATGAGTCGGTTTCCTGGATGATTTCCATTTCGTAATCGAAGTGTGCTAGGACTGGTGCTATTGTAAATGCTTGCTTCAATTGGCAAATGCCTCTTTTGATCGGGGCCCCATGACAAGGTACCAGTTTCTTCATAAGTTTGGTTAATGGTTGGACCACCGTGCGATAGTTTCTTATAAACCTTCGATAGAAGTTTGCGAATCTAAAAACGCTTGAACTTCCTTGAGCTTGCCAGTGCTTCCCACTCCTTCACTGCTGTACTTTTTCCGGATCCATTCTAATCCCATTTACCCCAACTATCAATCCCAGATACTTCACTTCCTGTTGATGAAACTCGCATTTTTGCACTTTCAGATACAACCGGCTCCTAAGTGTGGTCATTATTGCTCTGACGTGTTCCTTATGTTCTTTAATTGTCACTGTAAATAAGGATGTCGTCCAGGAATGCCGTACAAAGATGTCCAGAAAGTGGCGAAGAGTATCGTTGATAATTCCTGAAAGCCAGCTGGTGCATTGGTGAGTCCGAAGGGCAAACAAAGGATTCGAACATGCCATAACGGTCCTGAACGCATTATCCATTCGTCTCCTTCTGCTATTCAATATGTTGTAGGCGTCTCGGACATCCAGTTTGGTGTACCACTTGGCTTTTGACAATCTCAACAAGGTTTCCTGAATTAATTGTACGGATATCGATTTTTATGGTTCCTTCGTTGAGTCCTGGTAGTCCACGCACAGTCGTAACCTCCATTCGGTTTAGATGCGAATGACACGGTGCTCCGCATGGTGATGATCACGATCTGATGAACCCTTTGACAAATTCTTTTCAATCCATTCTTTTAGGACCTGAAGTTCTTCTCTTGACAAGCTGTATATTGGTCCAAAGGTGGGGTGAATCGTCTTGGAGTGTAATCTTATGATCGTATGGTCTGTGTGGTTGTACTCTTTGAGCGATTACTTCATCCAAAGGGGGAGAAACTCATAATATTCCTTAGGAATTAACTGTTCCAGCGGTTTTTCTTGAAGGTCCTTCACTTCTAGGGCCTTGTTGATTTAAATAAGGTTACCGCATACACCATGAGTGTCTCCTTCTTATTCCTCTCATGAATAGGGCTGCTGCTATGGCGCATATGTCCAGTTTTGGTCCATCGGATTCCGTTGTTTCTATATGATTTCCCCATACCCATACACTCGAATGATGTTGACAGTGCTTCTGGCAGTAATCGCTTTTAAACTCTATTCTTTTCTTTTGGAATTTGACTGTGACATCGTGAAGTTGTAGCCATGGTAATCCAAGTACGATTGGATAGTGTCCAAGTTTCGTAACGAATGCTGGTAATTGTTCCTGATATCCATGTATGCCTAAGCTCAGTTTTGCCATAGTAGTAATGGTTCCTGATTCTATGGGCCTTCCATCTATAACTTCTAATTCTCTTGATTCTTTTAATTCTTGTTCTTGTGATTGATGATGGCGGACGAATCTTTGCCAATACATGTGATTCCAGTAGCTCCGCAGTCTATCAAAGTGTGGGTATCAATGATCATGTCTTCTATTTTCAGCGAGCATTTCACAACGAGATGTTTTCTTTCCATAGAAGACTTTTTATTTCTGTGCTTGATATAGAAAACTGTGAAATACCAAAACTAGCATTAACTGACAAAGGAGATTCGTTTCCAGCGCAATTGCCATCCTTATTGCACTGGACTAAACTTTTCCCTATTCCACTTCCTTTCCTTTTCTTGTTGTTGAATCTTCATCTCCTTCATTTGCTGCCTTCTTAAAAGGTGTTACTTCCGTCTGTCCTGATGCTGCCTTCAGCTTCCTTGGGCATGATGCCGTGAAATGTCTGCTATCCCCACAGTACATACATAGTCCCCCTTCCCTTCGTCTCTTCCTTTCCTCAGGTGTGACCTTTTTTCCTTTAACTGCTGAAAGATCCATCGGGGCGGGGCCATGATAGCCTGCAACTGATCCAGCGGGTGCCGAGTCTAGGGCGGATGTGGTGTTGGTTGTCGAATCGGACTTCCTATAACCTTCCCATTTCTCAGATTTCTTTTCCGCCGCTCTCCTTCTCAGTTGCGAATCTCTTTTTGACACCATCTTGACGAATTCGATCATGCTTTCTGGCTCCTCGATATATTGTATGCAGTCCTTGAGCTCGTTGGATAATCCCTTTCGTAATGTGTCCAGTTGCACATCTTCGTTCCATTTGGTGTCTACTACGTATCTTTGAAATTCCGCCTAGTACCGGGAGAATTCGCAGTCTCGTTGCCTGAGTTTCTCGAGTTCCCTCTTTGCTGTTGCTGCTCTGTCTTGATCTCCGAATGCTACATCCAGCAGGTTAACAAGGTCTTTCAGGGTATTAAGCTTGACTTCCCCTGAGATTTCGTCGCAGTGTGGCATTAACTGGGCCAGAGCCACTCCTTTCAGACATCCAACTGCATACCTGAGCTTCTTTTGTTCGTTGCTGAATGCCTTCGGTTTTCCGGCCATCTTCAATGCCAGCTGCACCTTCCACCCTCGAAGTTCCTTCCTATCTTCTCCTGAAAAACTGGTAATAACATTCACCTTTTCTTCTCGTTCCTCTCTGTCCGTCCTTTCTCCTGTTTCTCCCCTTCTTCCTTCTGTCAACTTCAGGATCCTGGTTACCTGTTGTCGATTTTCCTCCGCCCGGTCCCTAAATATCTCCATTTGAGCCAGAGCGTCTTCCATAACTTTCTTCAGATCCGCCAGGTCTGGATTTGATTCCTCCAATGCTTGTTTTAGAATCCGGACTTTTTCCTCCAGATCCCCATGATTGCATGTCCTTGGTGTTTGTTCGCTGGCCGCTGCTTGTTCAGTCAGCAGTAGTTCCTGCTTCATGTTGTCCCTTTCTTGGACCACTTTTTCTCCCTCCGCCAACAACTGCGATATTCGTGCTTCCGCATTCTTCACAGATTGCCGTTCCTTGAGCAATTCGTCCAATCTGCTGGATGTTGGTAGATGGTTCAACGCTTTCAGACCTTTGTTGATGTCCTCGATGTGACTCCTGAGTGGTACTTCGTTCATGGAGTGCGTGTTTTTTGCTGCCACATTTTCCAGCTAAATTTGTGATGGTCCGGTCATCGTGACATCGCGAGTTGGCCGCGAGGGTTCTCCGGACATCTTTCTGGTGATGTAGGGAGGTGGCTGTGAGGAGGCGAGGTTCTGTTAAACAGTTTCTGATTTCGTCTATTGTGTTATGGATTTGTTGAACTGCCGCTTCGATTTCTTCCTCTAAGAATGGATTGACCATTTACCAGAAGAACACCTCGTGTTTACAGGGTGTTGTTACAATGATCAACGGGGTTGGTAGAGGGGCCAGGTTTAATTCTTGGTCTACTCCCTGTCCCTTGTTCGCTTTTCGTTCATTGTAATCTGCCCACGAGATTTGGCTATCTATATCCTTCTGTGTTGCTTTGATCGTGTCTTCAGATTGTGTTGATTGAGTTTCTGCTGCGCTGCCGAATGTTGTATGCGTCACTCCGCAGTTATGTTCGACGTAGCACGGTTCGTCATTCTGGCAATCAATGTCAAGACCGTAATACTTGGTCCAAATGGTTTTGAATACTGCATCGTCGATTTGGAGGCCTCCTCCGTTGCTTGCTGTTTCTGCCCAGTAGCTATTGCAAGGGGATACTGATTGTGGTTTGTCCCAGAAATATGCTTCCAAAGGTTCCTCGGATTCGTTGAGGATAGCATCTATGCTATCAATGGTGTTCAGGGGTTCTTGTTCGAAGATGTTCATGGTTTGACCAGCTAGATCGAAGAAATTGATTCGGGATTGTTGAGGTTTGTTGTTGTCGTATGCTGGCATTAAAACAGTGTGGATCCTTCTCGTCAATGTTTCCACAGGCACACAATGCAGGAATGTCTCCAAAAGCTGGGTACTGTGAGCGTATTGTCGAAGTTTCCAACTGATTTAAACACGGAACACAGGGAGTTGCAAGGTCTGTGACAAACGTAACAACCGCTTTGATGAGCGTAGCGACACATATACTGAAATATATCCGGTAGAATCGATTGTAGACTCGTTCTTCTGTCAATGGTTCAAGTCTCGGAGTTCTAGGGGTTATAAAAAAACCAAACTGCAGGAGCAGTGATCGCGGGTGCTGCGTAACACACTAGAGACTCGATGTCCGGAATCACAGAAGTCAACAGAGGATGGTGCCGAAGCTATTGATTGTATTGTAGACTAGAGAACGAGTGAAGAACCAACCTATCCTCTGCGAATCCAGCATCCTTATATACAGTTAATGCGACCGTTGTCACCTTTGCTCACTCGTTCTGAAATACATCCTAACTCCACCTGACTATATACGCACCCCTTTCAGTCCGCGGCCTACGCCATAACCATCACGCCATAACCATCACGCCATATCTACAACGCAATCAACAAAACCTGATTCCAACCAACAAAACCTGACTCCAACCCACAAAACCTGATTCTTACAACAAAACTTGATTCCAAACAACACAACCTGATTTCCATCGTATTCCTGTTTCCCAATCATCGATCCATACTCCTTGCTCGATCCTCACTCGACACAACCGTGGCACTCTTGGTGTTCCACTTTTGTTCCTTTGGTGGCTATTATTACCTCATGGATATAACAGACTGTGACACTGTCGTCTTGTCATAAGAATGGTGTAAAATGCCGTTCATCCATCTTTGGAATGTCACAGGTGCATTTGTCCAACCGAATGGCATTACTGTATATTCGTAAGAACTGAATTTTGTTCTGAACACTGTGTTCCATTCATGTCCTGTTGTCGTCGTTACTAGGTGATGTCCTGACTTCATATCGAGTTTGGTGATGTAGGTTGCGCCTTTGAGTCTGCTTTGTATTTCATCTATTAATGGTAATGCTGCTATGCCTTTGTTTGAACGGTCGTGTAGTCGTTTGTGGTCAACGCAAAGACACAATCCTGGACCGTTTGGTTTTGTTACAAATTCAATTGGGCTTCCTGCTTGTTCCTGAGATGGCTGTATTTTTCCTTCCTTTAGCATTTTAAGAATATATTCTCGTAACAGCCTTTCTTCTTCTTTTCATAGTGGGTAGATTGGTCCCACTTTCACTTGCTCATTTATTGTTTTCAGGTTGATTTCGCAATCGTGAGGTCCATGTTTAAGTAGTTTTTCAGATTGTTGTGGGTCGAACAATAGTAGCCACTTATGATATTGTGGTCGCAGTTTTTCAGCTGATTGTTTTGTTGTGCTGAATACTACTGATCCGATGATAATTGGGTCGTTTTGAAACATTTTTTCTTTGTCATGAGTGATGTTCCACTCTGGATGTTGTTTTCCATGTCCATGGCATTCGTTTCCACAGTCGGTGAAGTGTAGATGACTATAGGTTGTTCCTAGTGCTGTTTGTTTTTCCAAATCCCACACGAGTATTGAAACATCGTAGTTTGACTGCATTTGAAGAACTTCAAAGGTTTCCATTGATCGGAGGTTTCCGAAAGCCAATCCTAACGGGATAGTATATTGTTCTGGGAGACCTACCCTATTTCCTCCGAAATCTTTTGCTTCCATGATTTTCTTTCGTTTTAGCACTGGAATGCCAAATGCTTTGAATATTGTGGAGATATTGTGAAAGCATTAGACCCTAGGTCTAACATTGCACGTACAGGGAATTGCTTACTTGTACCAGTGCTGCAATTGAAATCGATAAAGAACATGTATATCAGTCTTTTTCTGATTCGTGTTTTTGGGATTTTGTGTAATTTTTTGACTTCATAAAAAACAAAGTTATTGTTTGAATTGGATCGTTTGACTGAGGGTTCTTCCTCCATGGGATGTCGTTTGCATTTGATAGCCCTCCTTTCGTCAATGGCTGGGCCATAACAGGTCATTTTGTTCTGTTTAGTAGAGTGGGACTTTTTTGTATACTCACATTTTGAATCGTGCAACTGCCAACCAGCGGTTTCATCCCTCCCGGAATTCTCAAGGTTGCGACCGTTACTATATAAAGGCTTTCTCATATCTAATTAGTATTAGCAACGGGTGTGGGTTACCTGGCCGCGGTCCAGTTCGGAACTGGACCCGCAGCCCCGAGTCGGATCTGGAACCGCAAAGGAACCGAACCGCCCAATGACAAATGGTTAAAATCTGGAACCGCACCAAAACCCGCCGGGTTTTGGCAGGTTTTACCTGGTTCAGCGCCTCATTTTTCATAGGCCCCAATAATCACAGTGTTTCTGCTTCAATTAAGTATTTGAGTTTTGATTGGATCGCGACATGTTATATACGTATATTATGCAGTTTTTGACGCTCTTTCACGTCCCTGTCTTCGATTTGCGATACAATCAGTATTTGTTGAGTCGCTGTGAAATAAAGCCGAAAATACGTCCAAAATCGACTGTTTTTCGCTGCGACTCAACGAATACTAATTGTATCGCAAATCGGAGACCGGGACGTGAAAGAGCGTCAAAAACTGCATAATCTACTCATATAACATGTCGCGATCCAATCAGAACTCAAATACTTGATTGGAGCGATAATTTTTGAGAAGAAACCCGCCAAAACCCGGTGGGTCCGGGTTGGTTCCAGTTCTGAACCACCCATGGAACCGAACCGCCCAATCACAAGCTGTTCCGAACCGGAACCGACCCAGACCCGTAATTTGGAACCGTTGCTAACACTTTGTCTAATTGCCAAATTCTCCCCCTATTTGATCGGTACTACTTCTACAATTTCTATTCTGAAGAGCTTTTTGGTATGTTCCACCAATTGTTCGCAATATCTTCCCGGCTATTGTCAGTAGGTAATTCTCCTTCTGATGTTTGTACTTGTCTTTCTTCATCATGATCAGTTTCTATTTCGAAGTCGTCAATTGGTTCATGTTGCAATTGATCGTATCCTCCTACATTCAGCTTCCGGTAGGTCTTGGGTTTTGCGCAATCCGCCGTTCCGGTCGCGACCTTGACACTGTGAAAGCATTTCATCGTTCCTTGACCACCTTTCTGATCCCAAGGCCATGCACATCTTATGCATTGTTTTTCTTTCCATCTTCTTTTGACTTCTGCAGCATGAACTTCTTCTATCATTTGCGCATATATTGTTCCTTCTGCACTTTTAACCCCTCGAGGTACCTTTTTTACTTTATTTCATTTTCTCTGAGGTTTTTACTATCTACTCGTTCGTTTGAATGTTCATCTTTTTGCACAAACCCTGTTTCAGAAATTCTCTTGGTTGTTTTTGCTGGTCGTGACATGAGTCTGAAATTCTTTGCCATGGCTTGCCATACTTCCACATTCTTTCCGGTGTTTATGATCAATTCTCTGAGTTCCTCGTCTGTTTTGTCTGCCGGATTAACTGTTGCTAATTGGTTCAAGCTTTGAGGCTGTAATCCTTTCATTAGCATTGTCTGGTAGGCTACTCCAGTGATTCCTGCTTTCCTATTCAGAGTGTCGTATTCCATGATCATATCATGGATGCTTCCTTTGTATTGTACTTCCATAATTTCTGTGTATGCTGTTTTCTGTTGAAATCGATTATCGAATCTGAAGTATAATGCCGCTCGGTACCCTGACAAGCTTTGTTCGTGTGTTCCTCTGTTAGCTTCCTGTGCCCATGGCATGTGCCAAGCCAGTGCATGCTTGTCCATCCGTCCTCGGCAAAACTGTAGTTTGAGGCCTGGATTTGTGAACAAATGTGGTTGGTCTGCGACATAGGTTTCCATGCACATCCACCAGATGTTGTAATCTTCCTTACTCTGCCCCAAAAACTTTGGTGGGTGACTTAGTTTAATTATGGAATCTCTTGCTTCTTCTGGTGTTTGCGTTCTTGTTCTTGATCTTCTCCTCCCGGAGACCAAGTAACTCGGAACGATTGATTGTGATGGTGTTGGTGGTAGGTCTTCCCCCGTTCCTCCCAGTAGTGGTGTTGGATCACTGTTCCCACTTGGTCCTGGCTCCGGATCCGGGAACCCTGCATCTGTTCCTGATCTTCCTCTCAATCCTGTGTGTGGGGCCACATCTGAGTCTGTTATAGGGGATATACTCCTATTTCTTTCTTCTGTTCTCAGCTGCCAGCATTGTACTCTTTCGAGCTTTTCTCGGTTGTCTGGTATTGTGGTTGACAATCTTGCTCCTGCGTCTGCTTCTGTTAAGCGGGTAGTATGTTCTGTGATGGCATATCCTCTATCCATTATATCTCGCAGGTCCTCACTACTGGGTATATCCTGTTTTATGAAGTTCTCCATCGCAGCCATTCGCTTGATTATCAGATTGTTGGAGACCATCAAAGCTGTTTGTTTCATCTGAATTTGACACTGCTCCGCTTTGCAAATTCTGATTCTTACTTTCATTTTGTTGAATTCTTCGGTTGCCCCAGCGATAATTTGGTGGGTTTGGTCCTGGACGGCGTCACTTCCTGTGCTTGCTTCCTTAAGCACCAAATCAAGGTTTCGTATTTGCTGGTCATGTCCATCCAGAACCTGGTCCCTCAGTATTGTGTTGATGTATACTTGCTGGGCAAAGATTTCGCAATCTCGTCATACGTCGTTGAATACTTCATCGAACACGTTCTTCTCATCGTTGCAGCAGATGATTGGATGTTGTTCCTGCTGATCCAGACGCGATACTCGTACATGTACGCTGTTTATCATTTCTGTGTCTTCCTGATCAGTTATTTCCTGTTACTGCTGCCGGGACTGTTGGTAGTGATCTTGAATCCTCTTGACCCATTCTGGTAAGGGCCTGGATATTGATGCGGTTGCTTTGGTTACTGCGGTTGACACTGGTACCAATTGCCCCGCTCAAAAGATTAATAGGCGCCTGGGAGTCGCCATTGTGAAATTGTCGAGATGGGAACGTGTATGGTCCTGTACGATTTTATCTTGCCCGTATTGCGGTTAATTGTTGAGTATGGTGGCAGCATATTCAATGCCTGCACTTCTTTGGGCAGTGTTCAGGCAACAATATTTCAATTCGTAGTTCCCGTTGTTGTGATGGTCTTTTGTGGGGCCGCACACTGGTAAATGACACAGTTCACAGCTCGTGAAGTTTTTCGGATAATATCCAAAATATTATATTGTTACGTGGGTGCTCTTGTGGGTATAGATGCAGATTGGTATCGCTGTACTTGGTGTCCAAATAATGTGATTTTGATGACTAAGCCAAAGTTGAAGATGTGGATCTCGAAAGTAGCTCGTCGTAGTCTTTGTGGGGTGTGTCGGTATATTGTCATTCACGAACACACAGCCGCTACCTATGCAAAAGTTGTCTGGATTCTGATGATAGTCTTCCGAGGATTCGTCAATGGCTCGTTCAGACGGGTATTCGCCGGTCGCGCAGTAGTGGACGTAGTTGTCAATGAGGTTGTGATTGCTCAAGAGTTGTTAGTCACACCGGAAGTGCGCAAGGGTTTGGTAACAGTTGTGGTGATAGGTGGCGTTGTAAATGATGATGTCTTCACGTTCGTATTCGGGTATAGATAATTGATATTCTTAAGGTAAAAACATAATATTATTTTAGGTGGTTTTCGGCTGTTGTTGTTCTGACTGTGGTTGTTGCTAGAGCTTGATCTTGGTGTTTAAACAGTAGGTTTATGTGGTCTTTTATAGATGAGCAGTTCTCGTCAGAGGTATATCAGTATGGCATGATGGTACGTCTCTAATCACTATGATCTGTATGTATAGTACTATCTCGATAACATTTAGTCCACCGAATGGGTGTTCATATATTCACCAATCGTTGCCACAGAGCCGATCTTGGAAGGGAGTTGTGGAGAGTTCCGTTTGACAACGTGTGGGTGCGTAAGCCCCCACCAGGCATCCCAAAGATTATCCTGCATTCATAGTCATATTGCAGATGCACATATCGGACCATTGCATTGAATGAGTTTTTTTTCGTCATTATGAGTGAAATAGTGATCAAAGATTTAATGAGCTACCAACCCATACTTCGCCATGTACCGAGTGTCATCGCGTGTTTTCCGTGTTACCTGTATGGGGTGCGCTCTCTCAGTTATTGGCCATAGTGCGACAGAGCTGGGGTCCGTCAGTCTAGGTTTGAACACTTATCCATTAGGTAGAGTCAACTACAGGGGGGCAGTTAGCTTATCTCTGTTGAATATTTCCCGCGGGAGATAGCACAGTCCCTCATACTAATAAGATATTTTTTGTCTGGTATTATCGGGGAACCGAAAGCAGTTTCCATCTGTAGCTTTTTATCCCAGTATTAGTTTGATATGAAGTAACACTGGTCTGATTCATAACGCACGGCGGACCCTAGGGACCCTGCGAGGCAGTATGTTTGGTTCGGCAGTCATGTTGGGTATGTTCCATTCGTTGGCCAGTGCGGAAGGAATTTCCCCTCAGTGACTGTCATATCGAGTATGCGAACTGTCTCGACCTGCAGATCGCATTTCTGAGGCCGAGGCCCGATATTGAATCATGGAATATCGTGGGAATTTCACCCGGCTATGTTGGGCCTTCCGCTTGCTCATCTGTAGACATTCTCAAGGGTATTATCCCAACTGTATGTCATAGTTTGGCATAGGTGAGCTTGGGGGACTATGTCTGATGTACCTCTTACGCATGATAAGGGAAAACCCATACCAACTGGCGCTAGGATTCTGTTTTGTTGGTAGGATCTTCCATGAATTTGTGCCGATGGTTGATTTTTTGCTTCTTTCCCGAGTTTGAAGATCGTGGGGGTAATGGAAGTACTGGCGGTCGCGGCTGAAATAACGGACAAGAATTATTATAATCTGTGCCTCCAGATGGTGGAAGTGGTTGGATGACATCTCCGCAATCAGAAGAGCTAGAGCTAGTCGAGCTTCAGCTGGAATATTTGGAGCCACTGGGTGGATCTCCTTCCACGACTCCTGCGCTGTCTCCGTTGCCCTCGGGCCCTGGAGTCATAGCTTCCCTGACCCAAATTTCGGCACAATGTTTAACTGTATATCGAAGGTCGAATCGGTCACCATGTCTAACCATATATCAAAGGTGGAATCCGTCACTATCCCACTTCGTAACATCTTCGTTTGGAGTCAACACTGACTTGGCCACATCGCGTACTGATCTTTTTGTCGTTTTATTTGAAAGCTTTGTCTGTAAGGCTCCAGTGAACTCCTTTAATTTCTGCTCAAAGTCCTTTTTCATCCTTTGGTCTGCCACCTTCATCTCCCATTCTGCATTGTCCGCCTTTTTCTGTGCTTCCCACTGTGCATCCAATATCCTCTCAGCTTCCGCTCGAGCTTCGGCATATAACCCGGACATCAGTTCACCAACCTCTCTGGCTTTGATTTGGATGGTTGCGAGTTCCTGTGTTTGGTGATGAATATGAAGGGCTAGGCGTTGTTGGGATTGTTCCCTATGATCGAGCAGATCAGAGAGAGTATTCCAGACTTGACGGGAATGATGAATTTGTTTGCTAAGACCTTTCCAACCGACTTCGTAGGCTTTGGTAGATTTGGCTCTCATGATAGCGAAATCTGTTTCAACGTTAGCCAGGAACACTTGAGATTAAATAACTATGTCTGAATTCTTCTCAAATTGAGCCGTTTCCAGCATTTCGACTCCTTGGCGGATTGAGTAGCATATCTCATTCTGACGAGTAATGAACCCTTTGTAAGCTTGGGTCAACACTGGGATGGCCGTTCGTCTTTCGAAATTCTTCTCTCTTGCTTCTTGAATGAAACTTTCCATTCACCCAAACTCCACATTGATTGCTTCCAAAAGCTGAAATACCCAGTGCGGAATATTGTTCTTTGTAATAGGCTGGTATTGCGTTACCTGCTTATCCTTATCGGTTGATAGAATCAACACATTTTCTCTTCGAACCACTGTGTTGGTATCCTCCATGGGAATATTTGATCCCACTCTGCTTTCGGGCGTTACGATTGATCCAGAATGTGACAGTGCCATTGATAATAGAGGTAATGAGCCTTAGATTCACGGTGTCGCTGCTTCGACGGCTTGCAGTCTGGATGTTCGGAGGTGTACAACAATTATGGACTTCGGAGATATCCGACGAGTCGGGTGTTCGAAGGTGTTAAACTAAGGGGTACAAATTTCGATGATGGAAATATGTTCGGGGATGTAAAATAGCACCAAGACCTCTTGATGTATACCGATATGGGTAGAAAAGGATACATTCCTCAGAAGTGGTTCTTTGCTAACAATATAATGTGACACCGGGAGCATTACCCCAGGTTCAGCGGTCAAAGTAGTAGCCATATTCGGTTCGAGACTTGCTTCGATTGCCGTGGATTAGGAGCTTCGCTCAGCACGTGGAAAGGACTAAAAGATTCAAAACAAAATGAAATTGCTTGCCCAATGTGTATATTGTTAAGGCTTGTTCTTCTTGCAGAGAAAGTGATCAATGATATGATGATCTGCATGTTGGGGGTTTTCTCTTAGCGTACGTATAAGGTACATTAGGCTTGATCTGCCAGGCTCAACTGTAACCACTTTGGTCACGGGTCGAGAACACACCCCTGTGGATGTCTACTAATGAGTAAGCGGCAGGCTCAACATAGCCGGGTGAAAATCCCATAGTATTCCAAGCTTCAATACCGTGTCTTAGCAAAGTGGACCAGCAAATCCACGCGGAGACAATATGTACATACGATCTGACTGCCCCAAAAGGTAATACCTTAGGCGCTGGCTAAGGCATGGGACACACGAAAAACCATACTGCCAAAGCAAAGTAATTGCCTTGCAGAAACCCATGGGTTAGCTGTGCATTTCGAATCTGACCTATGCTACCTCATATCAAACTAATACTGGAATAAAACTACGCTCGGAAACTGTACTCAGTTCCCCGAGATAGTTGGACCAACGATAGTATTCTAGTATAAGGGACTTTGCTATCTGTGAGATCAGTAATCAAACGGAGATAAGCTAACTGCGCCCCGGTAGTTAACTGTACCAAAGAGATAAGTGTTCGGACCTAGACTGTCGATCCCCAACTTTGTCACCTTTGCAACACGATAAGTGAGAGAGCACACCACCCTCCGGGGAACACAGATAAGACGCGATGACACTAGGTACGTGTCATAGTATGGGTTGGTAGCTCATTAAATCTTTGATCACTATTCCACTCATGGAGAGGAAAAATGACTAATACGAAGTAATGGTCCCATATGTGCGTCATCAATGTCATACTATGCAGGATAACCTTTGGGATGCCTGGTAGAAGACTTACACTTCTACACATTGTCGAACGGAACTCTCCGCAATTAACTACTGAGAACAGTACAACAGCAACGATCGGTCGTTCTGTGAACACCCACTTCTGGGGACTGAGTGTTATCGAGATAGTACTACACACACGTATGATAGTGATAGAGAAGTACTGTCATGCCTCACTAATACACCTCTGACGCGACATGCTCACCTATAAAAGACCACCTTCAACTCCTGTCTAAACACAACGATCAAACCATATCAGCAATCCACCGTCAGAACAAACAACCAGCAGAAAACCAGCTGAAATATTATTAAGTTTTTACCATAGGAATATCTTTACTCATGTCCTAATATCATCGTGACGATATTATTATCTACAATGCTGCCGATATCAATAAGTATTGCGAATCCGAAAAACATATCGATTGATTGCACAAATTCCTGAAGTATCACAACCTGGTAGACGCATACCTCGATTTCTGCGTAAATGGCGATTACCGTTTGGAAGTACCTTGCGAAGATTCATCTGAGGATTACCTCCGAGATACCTACGACATTTGATGGACGGCCATGCACTTGCGTATGCCTGTGTATCTTCACACCCCTCAATGACTATGAGGATCTACAATCGAAATCCACTTCTTCAACCTCGTTTCAGGCATTGAAATCAGAATATATCAACTCCAAGTTCCGCAATATCGATCTGCCTCTACACACGCAGGAGCACCCCTCTCACAGTATACTAATTCGGACTTCATCCGACATACGGCGTTCATGAGCTGTGAACTGTGCAGTCAGAAAGCCTGCTGCTCCACCAACATTGTCGACGGCGCAAACCAATACAACATAAATAGTTGCCCAGATCACGGTCTAAATTATTGCAATAACAACTGTGCAAATTGCCGTCACATCCATCAGATAGATTTCACAGCACTTAAAAGAGCGAAATTATCGGGACCATATACGATAGCATCCGAACAATTTCACAATGGCAACTCCCAGACGCCGACCTACATTCGAAGCGGGCCGGTTGGCACCCGTATCCACAGCGGTCACCAAGCCGACATCAGCAGCCAAACCCCTACCCGACTGGGTCCAGAGGTTGCAAGACCAATGCCAACAGACACGCCGTCAATACGAAGAAATCAACCACACCAAGAATACGCACATGACAGACAGCATCCAAACGCGTGTGGCACGACTAGATTGGGTCATCTGGCACCTGATCGAATGTTGCAACAACGGGAGAGAAGTGATCGAAGTCGAATTGGACGACATCCGACGAGACTGCAGGATTTTCGCCTAGCAGGTCGAAACCAACAGCATGATTGGAGTTCAGGTTCTGGCGGGACACGACCAGCAAATACGGGCAATTGATTTGGTACTAAATGATGCAAGCACGGGAATGGATGCCATTGAAGACCAGTCCCACCAAATTGTCACAGGAGTAACGGAAGAGTTCGTAAAACTGTGGGAAAGGATGAGCAACTGCGAAACAGAACAGAACCAAATCAAATTCAAGCAAGCAGCGCTGTCGCTCGCACACAACCCCCTACAAAAAAGCATGATCACATTGGACAAGTATGTGAAGCAAGAAGATCCTAATGAGGAGGATATGCGGAACATTATATATAGTATAAACCATATCGCAGATCAGACTACTGGTTTAACGGAAGCCATAGCTGAAGCTAAGGTTCCGGCCACAACACCGGAGAGAAGAAGAATGGGCAGAGGCGAACAAGTACACCAATGGCGAATGAGGACGGAAGAAAGAAACAGGAGTGTCCCCCCAATATCAGACTCAGATGTGGCTCCAATGACCGGACTCAGAGGAGGATCAGGAACCGATGCGGGAGATCCAGATCCCGATCCAAACCTAGAACCAGGGCCAAGCAGAAATAGAGGCCCGTCCCTACCAAGAAGTAACACCGGACGTCCACTACCACCACCAAGGGGTACTGGCAGAGATCCACAACCATCGGAACCACCAAATCACTCCGGCTCCAGAAGACAAAGGTGGAGGTCTAGAACTCAAGCCACAGCAACAGCAAGAAACCCAAAACAGTGCAGAATCAAGTTACCGGACCCACCACGATTCAACGGAACAAGTAAGAAAGACTTCGATGTATGGTGGATGTGTATGGAAACATATATTGCGAATCAACTACACCTATTCAAAACTCCGGGAATCAAGCTGCAGTATTGCAGAGGGCGAATGGGCAAGCACACATTGGCATGGCACATGCAATGGGAATAAGATGCAAGTGCCGGAACGCACCCAAGCAGCTGGACAGGCTACAGGGCAGCAACATATGCCTGATTTCATAATCAATTCCAACAAGAAATGGCATACAGAAATATTGCGAATGTGAAATACGAAGGAAACATTCAAGATACGATGATGGAATATGACACCCTGAATGTGAAAGCAAAAATCTCAGGGGTAGCCTACAGAATAATGATAACGAAAGGACAACTACCACAAATCTTGAAACAACTGTCGACCGTGAACACCGCAGATAAGACAGAGGAAGAACTCAGGGAAATCATCATAAATGCCGGAAAGATTGTTGAAGTCTGGCAAGCGACAGAAAGAATTCCGGAATAATGAAGGGAAACTCAAAAACAACCGGACGAGTCTCCGAGTCAGGGCCGATTCAGAAGAACTAAGCCTTCAGAAAAACACCATGGTTTGACCGTAACAAAACACAAAAGAATTCAAGTCGACCCAAGGAAACACCACAAGGGTTCAAAAGTACTGGGGGAAAAACCTATAAACAAATGATTGAAGGAATCCCGGAGAAAGAAGTCAAGAGAAGAAGGGATGCAGAGGAATGCTTGAGATGTGCATGGGCATCGGATCGGAAAGGGACCGATGGAACGATGAAGTGTTTTCACAACGTCAAGGTCACAAGCGGAACGGCGGATTTTGCTAAACCAAAGACATAACAAAATCTGAAAGTAGGAGGATACGATCAGTTGGAAGAAGAACCAATCGACAATTACGAAATTGAAAGTGACGGAGATATAGAAGGACAAGTACAAACCTTAGATGGACATTTATCAACTAATGAAAGCAGTAACAATATAACAGAAGATTGGTGGAATGAAGAGAAAAGTTCATCGGATTAAGAAAAATCTCGGAGGATATTGGCGATTAGGCGGGAGAAAGCCTTTATATAGTAACCGGTCGCAACCTTGAGGAGTCCGGATGGGACGAAACAGCTGGACGGTCGTTGCACAATTAAAACAAGTTATATGTATACCCCATCTATTCACAAAACAAAAGAACCTGTTAGGGCCCAGCCATTGTCGAATGGATTGCTACCAAACGCAAACAACACCCCACTGAGGAACAAACCTCAAGCAAAAGACAAAATACATGTAACTACTTTGTTTTTTATGTAGTTCGAAAGATACACAAAATACCACAAACAAAAATAGAAAAAAGTCCAATTTACAGATTCTTCATCGACTATAACGATGGAACAGGCATCAGCAAACAATTCCCAGTTCGTGCAATGTTAGATCTAGAATCCACATTCTTTACCATATCACCAGAAACGGCAAAAGCATTCAAAATACCAGTCGTACCAAGAAAACACGCAATCGGAGCAAATGATTTTGGAGGAAACAAGGTAAATTTGCCAGGACAATACGCCATTCCGTTAGGATTAGGATTCGGAAATCATCAGTCATTCGAAACCGTCGATGTGGTCAAAATGCAAGAAAGTTACGATGTTTTAATACCAGCGTTGTATTTGGAAAAACACAAGGCACAAGGAACGACATATGGTCACCTCCATTTTACAGAATGTGACGGTAAAGGCTATGGACATGGAAAACATCATCTAGATTGGAAAATTACCTACGACTATAATATAATCTTCCGAAACGACGCAATTGTTATTGGGTCAATAATCATGAACGCCACGAAACGACTAGCCGCAAAACTACCACCACAATATCATAAATGGTTACTTCTTTTCGACCCACATGAATCCGAAAAATTACACAAGCATCGCCCTCACGATCACGAAATAGACCTCCAAACAACAGATGATCAAGTCAATGTAGGACCTATTTATCAACTGTCTAGAGAAGAGGAAAGACTACTCTGAGAATATATCTTTAAAATGATGAAAGAAGGAAATATACAACCGTCACAAGGACCAGCAGGAAGCCCAATTGTATTAGTACCTAAACCTAACAGTCGAGGCCTTCGTCTCTGTGTAGACTACCAACGACTTCATGATTTAACCATCAAAGATACAACGGCACTACCATTGATGGACGAATTACAAAATAGAATGAAGGGGGCCACTTATATCACCAAACTCGACATGATGTCAGGATACCAGCTAGTTCGAATGGCATAAGGGCACGAATGGACAACAGCCTTTGGAACAAAGTTTGGATCGTATGAATACATAGTAATGCCGTTCAGTTTAACAATTGCACTAGCAACATTGCAGAGCTGGATGAACGGGATCTTACAACCATTCCTAGGAAGAGATGACCACGTCACAGTCTGTTATATCGACGATGTCATGATTGCTACAAAAGGAACCAAAGAAGAACATCATGAATATGTCCGAAAGATATTACAGGTTCTACAGGACAACGAATTAGTGGTGGAAATAGACAAGTGCGAATTTGATCAGCAAGAAGTAGAATTCATAGGCTTCCTAGTTAGCGGAAAAGGATTAAAAATGGCACCAAGCAGGAGTACAGCGGTAACTACCTGGCCAATGCCACAAACACAAAAAGAAGTACAAATTATATTAGGACTCTGGAACTTCTATCGAAGATTGATTACAGGATATGCAGGAATAGTCGCTCCTATTACCGATAAGCTAAAAGGAGACGGACAAAATTCGTTTTTGGAGAAACACAAAAAGCGGCATATTACAAAATATGCATACTATTACTACAAGAAAATACCCCTCTACACAGATATTACGAAGAAGATAGACCAGCGATCATAGAAACCGATGTGTCAGACTACGCAATGGGGGCAGTACCATCTCAGAAATTCGACGACAGAAAATTACATCCAGTAGCCTTTATTTCGAAGATGTGCTCACCAGCAGAAATGAACTACCAACGATACGACAAGGAAATGTTGGCCATAGTATACGCAATGAAAACATGGCGATGTCATCTACAAGAAGCAATTCATACGACAATCATATTTTCCAATCATATGAATCTACAATATTTCTAAGAAACAAATTAACTCAACAGACGACAAGCCAGATGGGCCGAAGTATTACAAGAATATAATTTCAACATTGTCTTTCGAAAAGGATCACAGAATGGGAAAGCAGATGCTTTGACACGATGCCCGGAGTTCATCACTAGCCAGGGTGGTACAGAATCAACCAACAACAAACCTCTATTGGGACCCGAGTATTGGATGTCGATGAGCGCGTTGGAGCTCGAAGACAATGAAGAAATTATATTTGCAGGGTTTTCAATGACGAAATTGATTCCAGTAGTACAAACAAAATTCAACGAAGAAATTGAAACAGACAAGGAGTATTTAGAAATACACAAAAACATAAAAGCAAAAGGAAATACAGATGAAAGGTTGGGAATTGACAAAAATGGAACGGTAGTATGGAAAGGAAGGTTTTATGTGCCAGAAGGATTCAGAAAAGAAATAATGAAAAATGAACACAATTCAAGAGTGGCAGGACATTTCAGAAGGGAAAGAACAATGGAACTTCTCACCAGGAATTTCTACTGGCCAAAGCTCAAGGACGACGTCCGTACATACTGCAACAACTTCGACTCATGTCAATGAACAAAAAGTCCACGACATGCCAAGCATGGTCTATTGCACTCCCTCAAACTACCATCATCACCATGGACATATATATCGGTCGACTTTATAACCGATCTACCACAATCAAATGGAAACAAGAATATCATGGTAGTCGTCGACAGGTTTACCAAGATGGCTCACTTCATACCAACAGCCAAAAGAGAATCATCAGTAGTAGCCAATTCATTCCTGGAAAAAGTATGGAAACACCATGGACTACCTTGAGATGTGGTAAGCGACAGAGACGAAGTATTCAAGGGACATTTTTTCGCGGACTTGTACGAATTGTTAGGAATCAAATGATCCATGTCAACAGCTTTCCATCCACAAACAGATGGTCAAACGGAACAACTCGACCAGACCATCGAACACTTCCTACTCACAATTGCAATTACGAACAGAACAATTGGTCCGAAATGTTAGCAAGGGCGGAATACACCTATAATCATTCAAAACATGCAACCATCAAGATGACCCCATTCTACGCCAACTTCGGATACGAACCACGCACCAATTGGCCAACAGATGTTCAATTGAATAATGCCACTTCGGAACTATTCGCTCACTACATGGTAGACGTATATTGAAAACTGGAAGATCAACTAGAAAGGTCGGGAAAGAAAATTGGTGAATATTACAATAGGAAACGAAAACCAGCTCCACAGTACAAGGTCAACGACTGGGTAATGTCAGATGGAAGAAACATACGCACAAAACGACAATGTCGGAAACTCGAATATAAACTATACGGACCTTTCGAAATCGTCAAAGTAGGGAGCAATAAATGATGGTGTCGGTTAATGTTACCAGACACTTGGAAAATACATCCCGCATTTCATGTATCACTATTGGAACCGTATGGGGGGGAAATGAAAGACAGAGTCATACACCAAGTCGATGCAGATAACGAAGGATGGATGCCTGAAGCAATAATCGCACGCGGACCAACCGATAACGATTATCGAAAACATGTCTTTACTACAAAACGTCAAAATTATTCACACAACGAAAATACCTGGGAATCTTTTGAGCACTTAAAGGAAGTGGCACCGGAATCGATAAATCGATACTACGAAACACATCCAGAAATTGAGAAGGATAAGAGATTGACAAAGTCACATAGCAAAATACTAAATGGAAAGAAAAGAAGATAGCTTTTTCTTATGTTAAAACTCAAAACCGCTTTTGATTGTAGCGGAGGTTATTTTTATTTTTATTTTTATTTTTATTTTTATTTTTATTTTTATTTTTATTTTTATTTTATTTTTATTTTCACCTTTACAAAGACTAGCTAGGCCTATAGTATACGCTGTCTGAGTGGTATATATTGCAAAGATCACTTTTTATGTTGGAGTACTCTTTGAGATCACCAGAGCTTGAGAGGGGGGTAATGTTAGGGGTTTTCCCTTAGCATACATATGAGGTACATTAAGCTTAGTCTCCAAGGCTCAACCGTAACCACTTTGGTCACAGGTCGAGAACACACCCTTGAGGATGTCTACTAATGGGTATGCGAAAGGCTCAACATAGCCGGGTGAAAATCCAATCGTATTCCAAGCTTCGATACCGTGTCTTAGCAATGTGGACTAGCTAATCCTGGTTGAGACAATACATACGTACAATCTGACAGCGACCAAAAGGTAATACCTTAGGCGCTGGCTAAGGCATGGGACACACGAAAAACCATACTGCCGAAGGAAAGTAATTGACTTGCAGGAACCCATGGGTTAGCTGTGCATTTCGAATCTGACCTATGCTACCTCATATCAAACTAATACTGGGATAAAACTACGCTCTGAAACTGTACTCAGTTCCCTGAGATGATTGGACGAACGATATTATCTTAGTATGAAGGACTTTGCTATCTCCGAGATCAGTAATCAAACGGCGATAAGCTGACTGTGCACCGGTAGTTAACTCTGCCTGAAAAATAAGTGTTCGGACCTACACTGTCAATCCCCAGCTCTGTCGCGTTTGCAACACGATAACTGAGAGAGCGCACCACCCTCCGGGGAACACAGATAAGGCACAATGACACTAGGTACGTGGCAAAGTAGGGGTTGGTAGCTCATTAAATCTTTGATCACTTTTCCACTCATGCAGAAGAAAGATAACTAATACAAAGTAATGGTCCCATATGTGCGTCAGCAATGTCCTACTATGCAGGATAACCTTTGGAATGACTGGTAGAAGGCTTACGCCTCTACACATTGTCAAACGCAACTCTCTGCAATTAACTACTGCGATCGGCACTATAGCAACAATCGGTCTTTCTGTGAACACCCACTTCGGTGGACTGAGTGTTATCGAGATAGTATTATACACGCGTATGATAGTGATAGAGAAGTACCGTCATGCTTCACTAATACACCTCTGACAGAAAATGCTCACCTATAAATAACCACCTGAAACTTCTGTTTATATACAACGATCAAACCCTATCAGCAATCCACAGTCAGAACAAACAACCAGTGGAAAACCACCTGAAATATTATTAAATTTTCATCTTAAGAATATCTTTACTTATGTCCCAATATCATCGTGACAATATTATTATCTACAACACAGCCTATCACCATGAGAATTGCGAAACCAAAAGACATATCGATTTCTTGTACAAATTCCTGAGGTATCACAACCTTGTGGCCGCATACCTCAATTTGTGCGAAAAAGACGAGTACCTCTTGGAAGCATCTTTCGACGAATTATCCAAGGATTACCTCCAAAATACCTACGACTTTTGAAGGATGGCCGTGCCCTTGCGTTGCCTGTGTATCTGCACACCCCCCAACGACCATGAGGATCTACAATCGAAATCCACTTCTTCGACTTCGTCTTAGTCATTGAAATGAGTTTATATCGACACCTAGTGCAGCGATATTGATCTGCCTCCACACATGCAGGAGCACCCCCGTAATACTTCGAGTTGATGCATTTCCACCCTCGCACAAACCGAATGTCTTTATACTTTCATCTTCGCTCTTAACTGCTAATTACACTCATTACTCCAGAACTCCTGTACCTCAACTACTTTTGAACCAGGGCAACTACCTTTGCAACTACCGCCGGTCATTTGAGCCAATGCCCTTCACTTCACTACTACTTTTTCGCTTTGCTTCTACACAAATCTTTAATAAGTCAGTTGTCTTTACTTCACTTGACTTCCCTTTTATAAATCAATTTTACATATTCGTTGTCTTCACTTCACTTTCCTTTTACAAATGTTATTTTCATATCAGTTGTCTTCACTTCACTTGTTTAAATCTCTTGTACAAGTCACTGGCCTTCGCTTTGCCGCTATCAATTTTTTCATATGTTAGTTGGCTTCGCTTCACTTCTATAAATCTCTTACAAGTCAGTTGTCTTTGCTTTGCTTTCCTTTTATAAGTGTCTTTTACATATCAGTTGTCTTGGCTTCACTTCTATAATCTCTTTTACAAGTCAGTGTTCTTCGCTTCGCTGCTATAAACCACTGATAATTCAGCTGGCTTCGCATTGCTGCTCTGCATTCTTTTACACTCAGTTGTCTCCACTTCACCTCTATCTCTTTCATAAGTTAGTTCGCTTCGCTTTGCTCAAAGTATACTGTTGACTTCTTCCTCACTCCCTACGCCATATCCTCTACCAAATGACTTTCTCAAACTCTTTTGAGACTCTGAACTAGGTCTCTGAGCTCATTCATTTGGTGAATAGCATCACCTATGTAGCCATTCAAAACTTCATCTTCCAGCTCGTCCACTCTATGATCCAAATTCATCTGCCTTTTGACTTCTTTCGTCTGTTGAGAATAAGATTTACTGCATCCTGATTCAGTAGATGGAGGGGTAACTCTGAGCTGTAGTAGAGTTAGCTTCACTTTGCTTGATTTGGCTTCGCTTCGCTTTATACAAACTACCTTCTTTGTATCTCTTTTTTCCTTCTCTATAGCAGTAAGGGCATGCTTTCTGTTGGTTTCAACAACTTGCTCTTTCTCTTTCTCTTTGTCTTTTCCTTTTGGAGACTACAATGGTTAGAAATTGTCTTAATATCATGGCTTCGCTTGACTTACCTTTAAATTTATCTTCGTTGGGATCCTAGTCTCTGTAGTAGGTATAAATTCATTAGAAGCTTCAAACAAAGTATTTGATGGTGTGTTATTTGCAGCAGAAACTTCTTGAGTAGAGGTTTTGGCCTAGATATATGATAATATTGTTGACTAAAGATATGGCCCAAAAGTCCTACGAGTTTCTCGATGGCTAGCGAAGCTGCTAGAATACACTGAAGAGTGATTACCAATGATTGCTAAGTCGCCGAGTAGACTCATATATGATGAGTCACTTGCCACCCGCATAGCCACTGACAATTTGTAATGAATGTTTGAGATGGTTTTTGTGCGGAACCTCAGATTTCCTTGTGTATATAAAGCATTGATTTCACCTGTAGTTAGAGAGAATACACAGACAGATCAGATCATCTCCTCCGATCCTCAAGATCATCTCAACCGGTTATGAACCTGGCGCTTTCCAGGTAAATCGACCTCTATCAGATCCAGAAGACAACTTTGTATAGAGTGTGAATCATT